>CM031684.1:23997637-24020137 GCA_006182925.3 Reinhardtius hippoglossoides
CAAAAACCCGCCTCAGCTGGGAGACAGACACAGTGACCGGGGCAGAGGACTGCAGGAGGCAGGACGCACAGGCAGGAGGCAGGAGGCAGGAGGCAGGAGGCAGGACGCAGGACGCAGACTCAGGACGCAGACTCAGGAGGACGCAGTCGGTGGAGGTCGCGTCATCTGGACAGAGATAAATCACAGGTGAGTTTTCACCACTAACGCGACGTTCACACAGAAAAACTGAGTTTTACTGAGACACGATGTCTGTTGTCCGAGAGAAGAACACCTGGCGTTTAGAAGGATATTTATATTTATATATTTATATATTTATATATTTATGTTTTCATTCAGTGCGTCTGGTCGTTGCGTAATGGTGGAATCGATCCGTGCGTTTTGGAGGATTTGACTCAGACGTGGTTCAGTTTAGCTCAGAGGACACAGACAGAGCTGTCAGTCAAACACAGGGGACAGGCCCCACGCAGCCAGGGGCCCCCACACAGCCAGGGGCCGAAGCAGCCAGGGGCCCCCACACAGCCAGGGGCCGAAGCAGCCAGGGGCCCCCACACAGCCAGGGGCCCCAGGGAGAGGTCAGGGTCACAGCCCCAGAGACCATGAGGTCATTGTATTTCCAAACCTGCTGCTGTTCAGATACTTGAACACTTAAAACATATTTGATCATCACTATAATTGGTAGTATTAGTATTATTAGTATTATAATAATTGTTCTTCTTCTTCTTCTTCTTCTTCTTCTTCTTCTTCTTCTTCTTCTTGGGAGGTTGTGATGCTTGAACGGTTGAGATCAGTTTGATTTATCACAATTTGTTGGCAACCGAAATCCAAAATCTGGGACTCTAATAAAAAACCGCTGCAGCATTCACACTAATTATTATTATTATTATTATTTACTCATTTTTTTGTATTTTATTGAGTTTATATTAGTTTATTTCAACTTAACTGATAAATACATAATAGAAAGATACATGAATCCATACAACCAGACGAGTGTAAGGTGCCTTGCTCAAGGACACTTCAACACACTGACACTGGAGCAGCACTGTGAACATGCGTTAGCCGCGTTAGCTTAGCTCGAACAAAGGCTGAAATCTGACACAACCTGGTGACTAAGAGGTTAAAGTGCTGACTCGCTGTTTACGTCCATGATGCAGCGACCGAGGAATGCAAAGGCTCATGGGAAAATACCCTGCTCTGTGAAAACCAGTGGATTCAGAGACCATCAGGCTTTCAGCTGTGGTTGTGTGGACAGGTTGGGAGGAGGTGGAGGAGGTGGAGGAGGTGGAGGAGCTGGAGGAGCTGGAGGAGCTGGAGGAGGTGGAGGAGGTGGAGGAGCTGGAGGAGCTGGAGGAGCTGGAGAAGGTGGAGGAGGTGGAGGAGGTGGAGGAGCTGGAGGAGGTGGAGGAGGGGGCTGGGAAGAGGAGGAGCTGGAGGAGGTGGAGGAGTGGAGGAGTGGGGAGGAGGAGGTGGAGGAGCTGGGGGGGAGGTGGAGGAGGTGGAGGAGTGGAGGAGCTGGAGGAGGTGGAGGAGGTGGAGGAGCTGGAGGAGGGAGGAGTGGAGGAGGTGGAGGAGCTGGAGGAGGTGGAGGAGCTGGAGGAGCTGGAGGAGGTGGAGGAGGTGGAGGAGCTGGAGGAGCTGGAGGAGGTGGAGGAGTGGAGGAGTGGAGGAGGTGGAGGAGCTGGAGGAGCTGGAGGAGCTGGAGGAGCTGGAGGAGTGGAGGAGCTGGAGGTAGGATGGAGGAGCTGGAGGAGAGTGAGGAGTGGAGAAGTGTGAGGACTGGAGAGATGAGGACTGAGGGAGGAGGGAGGGAGAGGAGGGGGATGGGGAGTGGAGAGGGGAGTGGAGAGGGGGAGTGAGAGTGAGAGTGAGAGTGAGGGTGGAGGACTGAGGGGGCTGGAGAGCGGGAGGGAGGAGAGCTGGAGGATGGAGAGGGGAGCTGGAGGAGAGAGGGAGGAGCGGAGGAGGTGGAGTGAGGAGAGCGAGGAGTGGAGGGCGGTATCTTAATGGATGAGAGATCAGTCTGAACCTGAGAGATTTCAGGTTTAACATCTTTACTGAGACGTGTTTCTAGAAGGACATCAGCAACAGATCTTTAGGTTTTAATGCTTTTATGACAAATTCTAGATACTGAATGTGGTTTTTCCCATAAATTAGATCATGAGTTTTATATTCAACTTGGATTTAGATGCATTTATTAGTTGGTTAGTTTTCAAAGGTTGGTTAGTTTTCAAAGGTAAATAACAAAAAAACAAGATGGAGGAACTTTATGTAACGTCTACTTTGATTGTTTTTGGTTTGGTTTATGGGCCATCTGCTAACATGGAGGAGGTGGGTTTATGACCTTTACTGCAGCCAGCCACCAGGGGGTGTTTGAGACACTTCTCTTTTGTCTGTCATGTGGATTATTTATAGTCTGGTTAGTTATAGATAGTTGATTGACATGTTACGAGTTGTTGGACGTGTTGGATAATAACCTTTAATTCCTCCGTCATGTGTCGTCCTCCGTTATTCAGCTTGTATTCAGATTCTCTCGTTGCTCTAACGTTCTCTCCTGTAAAGGTCCATCTCCATCTGAAGGCCTTAAAGAACAGATATAAATAGAGCGAGATGTACTGTACATGTGGAGGTTGAGTGAGTTTCCCGAACGCTCCTCTGTCACGAGTGGATCGGACGCAGGAGGCGTGGGGAGGGAACGGCGGCTCCATTCCATATCAGTACTCACAGATTGAAATATCCGCGGCTGTGCGACCTCGTTGACGGCCCCCCGCTGCTGAATCACCGCCGCTGAACAATTTCAAATTACAACAGACACAGGGGTGTGATTCCCAGAGGTGATGTGGAGGTGGAGGATGAAAAGACGATGACACAAACACCGCGGCTCCACTCGGGCTATAAATGAAACTGTAATTCAGAAAATAAAAGAAGAAGAGAACTCAGACGTCAGAGTTTTATTTGAGGAATTAAAGAGAAAGAAGGAGTCGCTTCTCAAAGAGGAAGAAACCAGAGATGGAAAAATCCTCTTCCTCCAGAAATGAAGCCAAAATATCTCGGTTATGAACGCGGCCATCTTGTGTCGATGCATCATTTGTAGTCAGAGTCGGTGTGATCGTAAAGTAGAGCCGCGGCATCGAACACCTGCACGTACACCCACTGGACCAAGTCAGGTGACGTCGCAGCCCGTTTTTATATCATCAAATAAACTAATCTGATCAGGAACATGAACAAACATCAGTGAGCTAGCTGCTAGCTGTTAGCTGTAGCTGCTAGCTGCGACGCTGTTGGTGACGTACGTTGTAATGTTCCAGCACGGTACACTAAAGTTACACAGTGTAGTTCCAGGCCTGCAGGGGGCGCTGTGGCAATGATAGACATGACATTCTCCCGTTATACGTTGGTATCGCAGCAGCATGATTCTGAAGCTAAGGTATAAAAGGAAGTGGTGATTATCTAAGTTTGTAAAGATTTCACTTACAGGTGGAACGAGGTGAAATCTGGAGGCTGAACCGAATCCCAGAATCCCACCTCAGCTCACATCTGAAGCTCGGGGGGATGCTGCTGCTCTTTACTCACTGGGACTCTGGGTCATGGTTCTGAGGGACGGATCTTGGAAAGAACAACTCGTGGTCGAGGTTCTGCGTCGACGCTGCGAACCAAGAGTTGAATCTTGGGAGACGATGGTTTTGCAAACTCAGTCTTTGTCCAGTGGAGATTTCTGCAGACGTCAGCTGTTGATGAAGAGCTGCGGAAATCTCTGAAGAAATGAACAAACAACCAGCAGCTGCTGTTTGTGTCCAACGGATCTGCTGCTGCAGCGGGAAACGCTTCTGTTCTGAGCCAATCAGAGGCCACAGAACACTCATCTGCTCATCAGGAAGAAAACTGCGTGAAACCAAATTATATAAAGAAAAGAAGAAGATGATTTTTCATCTACCTTTAATTTCTACCTCCTCTTTCTTGATGACAGAAATCAGACGTGTTTTTATGAGTGTGTGTTTGAATTTAAAGGACGTGTGTGTGTGTGTGTGTGTGTGTGTGTGTCTGTGTGTGTGTGTGTGTGTGTGTGTGTGTGTCTGTGTGTGTCGATGAATTTTGAAATCATGGAGACGACTTAAGAAAAAAAGGAAAACTAAGAATCTCTGTTGTATCCTGATGTTTTTCAGTTTTGTCGTCACTGTGAATATCTTTCCCCCCCCCCCCCCCCCCCCCCCACACACACACACACACACACACACACACCTCTGAGGTCATAGTCCTGAACCTCTGAGACTCAAACCTCTCGTCCCTGTGTCTCCGCAGAGCAGCGGGACACTGAGGAGTCCCGTCGGGATCTGAGACGGAGGAATTCTGGTCCTGGTGGTGCAGACGGACCCCGACTCCGACCCCCCCCCCGCCTTCCTGCAGGGACCAGCTGTTTGACCTCACTCGGAGGAACTGGTCACATCACCTCTGGGTGTTTTTCTGATTGGACGTCGCCTCAGATCACCTGACCTGGCCTCATGCGATGATGTCACATTTTTATCTTTCGTCAGAAAAGACAAAATGTTTTCATCCTCTTCAGAAATCTGAGGATTGATTATGGAGGATTCTGCTGGAGAATTCAAACAGACGTGTATCTGCCGTCCTGTGGAGTAACGAGTTTATCTCGGGATTCAAACCGTTTCCATCCCAACAAAGATCCTTTCAGCCGCTGGACTTTATTTACCAGAAATCTGGACGTACGAACAAACACAGAGAAAGATGTTTTTTAATTTGACTGCAGGTTGACTCATGTTTCCTCATCCAGATGTTTGACTAACTTTTCAATGTAGGAAAGTTGAAATGTCCTTTGATGTATTGATCTGTAAACCAGACGGAAAATAATGAGACTTTATTCAGTGAGAATCAAAGTGAATTTACACATTTAATTGAAGATGTTGTTTTTATCGACAGACATGTGACAAACATCGACTGGATCGTTTCTTCATCTTTGTAGTTTATTCCATCGTTGCTCAGAAACTTTTTTAATGAAACATTTCAAGTAGAAAACATTTGAACATCTGTTTGATTTCTTTAAACAAGAGTCCGACGTGCTCGTCGCTGAAGGACGTTCTGCAGTTCCACCAGCTTCCACCAGAGTTTCATCACTTTATTTCCCACGTTGGATTATTTCCAGTGATCAAAGTGTCACATTTTGTCGTTTGGACTCTGGAGACGACTCATTTCCTCGGTGAGCTTCAGGACCTTGTGTATAATCTGAAACCAGCTGTTCTGACCTCTCGGGGAACTCGCTGCCCGTCACTGCCATGGGGATGTCGCAGGGCACCTACACCTTCCTGGCCTGTTTCTCCGGCTTCTGGTTGGTCTGGGCCCTCGTCGTCATGCTCTGCTGCTTCTGCAGCTTCCTGCAGCGGCGGCTGAAGCGGCGCCGTGAGGAGCGTCTCCGGGAGCAGTGTCTGCGGACTGCAGAGATGGAGCCGCTCAGCTGTCAACCTGCAGGATACCGGCCTCCTCCACCTCCGCAGCCGCCGCCGCCGCCGCTGCAGCTGCCCAGAGAGGCGCCGCAGTTCTGTCCTCCTCACACCCTGTCGCCGCCACTTCCTCTGCCGGTTCCTCATCCACTGCCGCAAGCCACCTGGGTCAGCCTGCCAGGTAACGTGAAGAGATGTTATAGTTTGTTTAAACGTTTTTTATTATGATCTGTTTATTACTTTATATAGTAGTGTTGTGGATGTGCACGTGTGACATTTGATCGAAAATTATACTCAAATACAAAAATGGATGTAGACGTGAAAGTGAAGCCAATGAGGAATGACTGAAACCCGTAATCTCTATGCATCGGGGCCTGGATACAACAGTGTGATTGACAGCTAGTACCGTCCAATGGGTGCAGGTGTAGGTGGGTGTGCAGAGTCCTCGAGCTCTCAGTCAGGCTCCTCCCCCTGCTCCTCCAAATATGGTTACTTCTTGTCCAAGATGGCGCTGAACACGATGTGAAGCTGAGGCCTCATATCAGCAGCTCACAAACCAGTGGGTGATCAAATCTATGTGGAACGATTTTTGTATTTTTTTCTGAGGGATGAATATGAATGTATTTGTTAGTCTACTGTATTTGTTTCGTTAATTAGCTCCATGTCTCGTCGTCTCGCTGGAGCTGAAGTTTGATTCGTTCGTATCAGCTGGTTTCTCCGTTAGTCTCGACAGCGACCTCACCACAGGACGTCTCACCAGCACATTCATCTCGTCCCTGACAAATACCAAACCTGTCACTTCCTGTTTGCTTTTTATTTACGAGCCCAATGTGCATTTAATTCAATCAGGTCGTTACTTTCTTTATCTCAAAAATGGGGAAAAACTAATAAATTCAAGACAGGAGGGAAAGTGCGATTTGGACGGAGGAGCGGAGGACAGGGGGAGGATTACATTATCCTGTGTCAGATTGTTTTTAGACTGTTTGGTTCCCAGCCTCCACCTCGCTGCCTGCCGGGCAGCGTTCCCCTGCGGGGCGTCATGGTGACAGCTGCTGCCGAGGCGTGGGCGGTGATTGTGGAGGCCGGGCGCTGACGAGCAACAACACGGCGGATTTAAACTAGAACCAGAAAGACGAGAGGAAAGAGAGAGAGAGAGTCAGCAGCAGCACAGCTGGGAGGACGAGTTCGGATTTAATTTCCCATAACAATATTAAAGAAGATATTAATCATTGTCATCACGCCTGAGCGTTTCCATCACAATGTACCGTTTGTCTTTTAACGAAATATTTCACAAATTCCCACAACTTAAGTTGAAAAGAATCAATATTTAATTTAAGTGTAATAACAGCTAGTTTAAACTTATTTAACTTTATAACAACGGCACTTAATTTTATTGTTGACAGTACTTTAGCTAACAGGTCGGGCAGCACTGACCCTTTAGTGATAATGTCGCAATGACAGATTTTGTGATGTGCATCGCTTTTGGAAATATGACTCATGGTGTCACAATAACCTAAATAATCAGCACACATAGGAAACCTTGAAGTAAGTAATCCAGGTGTCGTGATATTATCGGATCTGGAGTCTCAGACAGAGACCACACAAACTGTGGAGAGAAAGTAAATCATGGACAGAAGGAAACAAAGAGAACAGATGAATGTGAGACGGAGGAAAAGAGCATCAGCTGCTGTCGAAGATGTTTAACGAGCAGAGTCCGACAGTAACGATAAAACAAAAGGTCGCTGGAGCCGCGGTCACAAAGCAGACTGATGAACAGCTTCAGTTTCCAGGCAGCAGCGCGGCTAAAAGAGAGGTAGGTGCCGACCAGCTGAGCGAAGCCCAGGGCCGAGCCAGGAGCTGGGGGCCGAGCCAGGAGCTGGGGGCCGAGCGAGGAGCTGGGGGCCGATAGAGAGGAGCTGGGAGCCGATAGAGAGGAGCTGGGGGCCGATAGAGAGGAGCTGGGAGCCGAGTGAGGAGCTGGGGGCCGAGCGAGGAGCTGGGGGCCGATAGAGAGGAGCTGGGAGCCGATAGAGAGGAGCTGGGAGCCGATAGAGAGGAGCTGGGAGCCGAGCGAGAGGAGCTGGGGCCGATAGAGAGGAGCTGGGAGCCGATAGAGAGGAGCTGGGGGCCGAGCCAGGAGCTGGGAGCCGATAGAGAGGAGCTGGGAGCCGATAGAGAGGAGCTGGGAGCCGATAGAGAGGAGCTGGGAGCCGAGCGAGAGGAGCTGGGGGCCGATAGAGAGGAGCTGGGAGCCGATAGAGAGGAGCTGGGAGCCGATAGAGAGGAGCTGGGGGCCGATAGAGAGGAGCTGGGAGCCGATAGAGAGGAGCTGGGGGCCGATAGAGAGGAGCTGGGGGCCGATAGAGAGGAGCTGGGGCCGATAGAGAGGAGCTGGGAGCCGATAGAGAGGAGCTGGGAGCCGATAGAGAGGAGCTGGGGGCCGATAGAGAGGAGCTGGGAGCCGATAGAGAGGAGCTGGGGCCGATAGAGAGGAGCTGGGGGCCGAGCAGAGGAGCTGGGGGCCGATAGAGAGGAGCTGGGGCCGAGCGAGGAGCTGGGGGCCGAGAGAGGAGCTGGGAGCCGATAGAGAGGAGCTGGGGGCCGAGCCAGGAGCTGGGAGCCGATAGAGAGGAGCTGGGGCCGATAGAGAGGAGCTGGGAGCCGATAGAGAGGAGCTGGGGGCCGTAGCAGGAGCTGGGGCCGATAGAGAGGAGCTGGGGCCGATAGAGAGGAGCTGGGAGCCGATAGAGAGGAGCTGGGAGCCGAGCGAGGAGCTGGGGAGCCGATAGAGAGGAGCTGGGAGCCGATAGAGAGGAGCTGGGGGCCGATAGAGAGGAGCTGGGGCCGATAGAGAGGAGCTGGGGCCGATAGAGAGGAGCTGGGGCCGATAGAGAGGAGCTGGGAGCCGAGCGAGGAGCTGGGAGCCGATAGAGAGGAGCTGGGGGCCGATAGAGAGGAGCTGGGAGCCGATAGAGAGGAGCTGGGAGCCGATAGAGAGGAGCTGGGGCCGATAGAGAGGAGCTGGGGCCGATAGAGAGGAGCTGGGGCCGATAGAGAGGAGCTGGGAGCCGATAGAGAGGAGCTGGGCCGATAGAGAGGAGCTGGGGGCCGATAGAGAGGAGCTGGGAGCCGATAGAGAGGAGCTGGGGGCCGATAGAGAGGAGCTGGGGCCGATAGAGAGGAGCTGGGAGCCGATAGAGAGGAGCTGGGAGCCGATAGAGAGGAGCTGGGAGCCGATAGAGAGGAGCTGGGAGCCGATAGAGAGGAGCTGGGGCCGATAGAGAGGAGCTGGGGCCGATAGAGAGGAGCTGGGAGCCGAGGAGGAGCTGGGGCGAGAGGAGCTGGGAGCCGATAGAGAGGAGCTGGGAGCCGATAGAGAGGAGCTGGGAGCCGATAGAGAGGAGCTGGGAGCCGATAGGGGAGCTGGGCGAGCAGGAGCTGGGAGCGAGGAGGAGCTGGGAGCCGAGCGAGGAGCTGGGAGCCGATAGAGAGGAGCTGGGAGCCGATAGAGAGGAGCTGGGGCCGATAGAGAGGCGCTGGGAGCCGATAGAGAGGAGCTACGATAGATGATGAGCGAGCATAAGAGACTGAGACTCTACCACACACTGCTTCCCTCCTAACATACGTGTGTGATCCTGTAACTCACTGTGAGCTCCACATGTCACAGATCACTCAACATATTGAAGCTGAAATCACCACAGTCACATTCATCTCCTCCAGATCCTCGTGGTGGAAACTGGGCCCGAGCGTTTGTTTCTGTGTAGCTGAGGTTTATTTAAAGCCGCTGGCAGATGCTAGCGTTGCTCCGAGCAGATCAGCAGAGGAGTTGAGGAGTGCGATTCTGTAGGTATCTGTGATGAGCGATCATCGTCTGTGGGTTTTTTCGGAAGATGGATGAGCTGCACTTCAGAATGCTCACTTCTTATTTTCTGACGAGTCGAGTGACTCGATATATCGATCAGAATCTGTGCAGATTCACAAACCTGAAAATAGAACCTGCATTCAGTGAATACATGTCTGTGTCTCAGGGAGGTTTGAGTACCAGAAAGTTGAGATTAACCCGAGCTTCCATCCTCTTCTTCTATCTCCAGACGCAGATCTGCTCGGGAAGCCGCCCTGCTACGAGGTGGCCGTCCTGATGGAGGATCCTCCTCCGCCCTACAGCGAGGTCTTGGCCGACCCACGTGGGGGCACCTACCTGAAACCCGCCCCGCTTCGCGCAGCACCACCACCTGTCAGGGAACACCAGGATCCCGCTCCTGTGTTCACGTCCGAGACCAGCAAGATTCCTGTGGCGACTGTGTTCCCCGGCGAGGCTACTCCTCCCTGATACGCCTGCCTTCATCGCAGCGCTGGGACTCCCTGGGTCACCTCCTGTCCAACATGGACTTGAACCACAACAACCTCACGCCACCGGCAGCGCGCTCCCTGCAGGATGCCGCCGCTATGGCAACCATGCCCCGCCGTGAGCCCAGGACTCAGCATGATGGACTTGGGATCAGAGGCGGAATACAAGGACTTCAAGGGGGAATACAGAGACTTCAAGGGGGGATACCGGGATTCCAAGGAGAGTTCCAGGGGCTCCAGGGGGTCCACAGACTGAGGGGCCTGGAGTCCAGCTGTGGCCTTCCTACAGCCTTCCCCCTGCTGGGTCGGAGCACGGCGGTTTAGGCCCGGATGTTTCCCAACCTGCTGCAGAGTCGGTTCATCTCTGAAGAGCTTCACTCAGGAGATGTTTGATGACAGACTTCCTGTCCGCCTGCCTCCAGCCTGCTCGCTGTTTCCAGCAGCACAAGCAGAGACTTTCATTCCCCAAAGAGATGAAAGAGGGTTAAAGTGCTGCGAAGGTGTCAGGGGTTCAATTCCCTGCGCTGCCCCGTGGGCGAAGCGTCACTTACTCTGCCAGTACTGTGGCTGTTGAGCTCTCTGCATGCGTGTGTGTGGGTAAAGCAGGAAATAACAGCGCTTCAAAGCGTGCTGAGTCATGGAGGTGCCCTGGTGTCATTTCAACGTTAATTGAGTGGAGGTTCTTTTAAAGAGACGAGGAGGGAGGAGAGAACGAGTCGGTAATGAGGTGGAGGACGAGCGACAAACCGAGCACCGAGTACTGCTGCTTCTGAACCTTTCATCCACGTCCCTGTATTCCCATCGCTGCCTCCTCTTTCCAAGTGGCCGTCTCCTTCTCTCCATCCCTCTGTGCCCCAGCAACCTATTGTACCAGTCTGCTGTTGCCATGGCGCCCAGGAACTGTCTGTTGCCCACGACGACATCCCCTCTTTTATCTGCTCTGATTTTTGAACACTCTGTTCGCAGCTTGCCTCTCCTCTCAAGGACCGGGAATATTAACAGTGAGGAAAGAACCGGCGCCGACCTTCGCAGACTGTCTCCACAGTGACAGCCGAGACTGGACAGAACTGCATTTTGTAACACGCTGCTTAGTCAACGTCAGTGTCGTCTCCGACTGGTTCAGCCTGGAAGTTACTTTGGTCGCAGGAGGACGTCACTCAGCCTAATTTTTCGCGTACAGATTTAATATCATTCTTTTTAGCTTTGTGACAAACGCCTTCTGTCTTGTGAAATAAAAACATCTTCACCTGCCGACCTGCTTGGTCCAGTAATGCAAGTGGAAAAGGTTACAGGTTAAAAATGTCATAATAAAAGTTTTTGTGTAAAGTCAGTCAAGTGTTTTATTTCTCACTAACAAACATACGATTAAATAGAAGCAGAGATAATACGTCACTAAGGCCAAACAATCCTACACATGACTGTACTTAATAGAATTATAGAATAAACAGGAAGTGATCTGATAACTGATCTATTTCCTCCATGTTCGTGTTTCACCCGTTATTTATTTATTAATGTTGTTAATCAGCAGGATTACGCAAAACTACAGAACAGATTTCCACAGAACTCGGTGGAACGGTGGGATATGGACCAATTTGGGCCAGGATCTAAACAAAGGGGCGAATTTCAGAAATAATTTATCTAAACAAAATCTAAATTATGTATCTGCTCCTAATTCTGCAGCCAAACAGACCATAATGATTTCTGCCCTCATCTCTTTACCAAGTTAGCTGGAGGGAGGAAGCCTGGGCCTGGAAGGTTTTGCATAATTCCTGCTGCCTCGCCGCCGGTCATGGTTTATGCAAATGTTGGCGACCATGTGCCGACGATGAGGAAGCACGACGGACGAGGAGTTTCAGGAGCTTCAGTGGTTTCTGTGCAGGAGAGAAGCTCCCGTGACACGGAGCTTTTTAACTTCAGCATTCACCAAAACCTTTATAAAGAAACTGACAATACACGATATGTCTCCTTTAAGAACGGTGAACAAAGGTTCCAGTTGATAAAAACACAAATCTCTGGTCTCTAACATGAAAGGGTCCACACCTTCCTGCAGGTGCATCGGATCTTGGCGCTGGACGCAGAGAACGATGTCCGACATAGTGTCCGTTAACGTCACATTGATATTTGCAGCAGCGGAGGCTGGAGGCTGAGTTCTGGTCGAGTTGTATCCTCAGACTTTCGAGGGACGAACATGTGTAAAAATACTTCACAGACGCTGCAGGAAGCTGTCACTCATCTTAGTCATTGTCTTATTTTGTATTGCACGGTCGTAGTGGTGCCTTCAGGCTGATGATTCACTGATAATCCAACATTACGTCTTCACACCTTCACATAAATATTTCTTGGCCCTGCAACACTGAGAAACGGATTACGCAACTTGATCTGAGCAGCTGAGTTTGAAGTTGTGCATTTCACAAACCGATGATTCAAGGTTATGTAAAGAGAGCGAGTCCGTTTCCTCCACGACGACAAACCTCTTCAGTTATGAAACCTCTCCGGAAACGAACAGGATCCTCAACTCGTCTCTTCAGTGGATTTCATAATCTCTCCATTTGACTGTTTTATTTCTCATACTTATCTTTTGATGTTATGTACGTGTTGCTCTCTACAACGTTAGAAACATGAATTCATTACATAAACCTTCAGTCTGACTAGATGATCGAGCTTGTGGAGCTGATAACGTGAAGCTAACATTAGATAAACTCATTGTACCTGTTCAGCAACTCTGACTTAGCACCGAAGCTAACTTAGCTTGTAAAGCTACAAATGTATCAGAGTTCGTGAACAGATTATTTTTGTGAGTTTGTCGCTCCGTGCGTCTCCGTCACGTTTCGTCCGCCCTGATTTTCTGCTCCATCAAACTCGACTCTTCATATCAAGCCCGGGAGCATCTGTGAGAGGACGTGTTGCCTGGCAACATGCTCGGCCTTGTTTACATGTGTTAAAGAGAGAACATCAGCCCCCCCCCCCCCTTCGACACTCTGTCACATCACCACGGTAACCGCTGGGCATCGGCTGCTTCCCCCCCCCCCCCGTCTCTGCTGGCGTCGTCACGCTGTCATCAGAAAACCTCGCGCATCATAAATGTTCCCACAGCGACGACATGAGAATCAGGTGATCAACGTTTAATAAAAACATTCAACTCTGTCCTGAATCCAACTTTATTAACAGTGAAGCACCGAACATTATCTGATGTTTGTGTTTTTATCAGTTGTTCGATTAAAGAGACTGAAGGTTTGTAAACACTTCAGCATATCCCATAATGCATCAGTCATCCACCTACTGCACCACTCCAGCAGCAGTGAGTCTATAAACTTGTTTAAACATTAAAGCAACTTTTGAACCTGTAAGTAAACTCCGGGTCCAGAAGTGAAGCCAACGTGGAAGAGCCTGAAACCTGTCTTCTGTGTAGTGACCAGCAGGGGGCGACTCCTCTGGTAGTTTCTATAGAAGTCTATAGAAGTGACTTCTCTCTTTATAACGTCAGTAAACATTCAGGAGTTTGTCTCAGTCTCTAGTTTCAAGTCTTCTTCAAACAGCTGATGTTCATTTATGTCTCTTCAGTATCTGAGAACCATAGAACCATAGAACCATAGAACCATAGAACCAGTCTGTTCAGTACCTGACCTCCTCTCGTCGTCTCCCTTCACTGAGCCTCTGTTACATAAAACCATGTTCACCATGTGATGCCTCTGATCTTCAGCAGGAGAACAAGGGATCAACTGAGGCAGAAACCAGAAAACCAATATCACAACAAACTGTTCTCAGCTCCGAGCAGGAGAGGAGCTCACTGTATGCACGTTATGAAATGTGGAAGAATCTCAACAAAGGAACAGGAACCTTCTCATAAATCACAGACGATACTTAAATATTAAAGATATGAAGAAGAAATCCTGAAAACAGCTGTTTCCTGGAGCTGTGAAACGGTGCAAACAACGCATAATATTCATCAGAACATTATAATATTCATCAGAACATTATGATATTCATCAGAACATTATGAACCTCTGCCAGACGTCGTGTTTTCACCTGTTTGTTTCCTCATCAGAAACTACCGAGCAGATTTCATTACAGATAATGTTCAGATGTTGGATTCAGGAGCTTCTGGGCTTCACATGATTCTGACCCAGTAGCGTCTGTACTGATTCGTACACTCTGCAGAGATCTGCCTTCATATCGATACTAGGATTATTCCCTTAGAGCCTCTTTACCTGCAGAGATGTTCTCATGCCACTGAAATACAGTGTGAGGCGCCCCCTGCTGGCCCAGTACACACTGTGATGGGTAATTAACACCGTTTATAATGATATAAAGTTCTAGTTAGACGAATCACCACAACACTGTATAAACTGTATAAAGAGAAACATACAGTTCATGTAGGTTTCTGAGTCTTTTAAATAGTTTGAATATTCAACGTGGAACCAGGTTTCTTCTTCTTCCTCGTGTCTCTGAGGAGGAGAAATCAAAAACCTCTCGAACCTGAAGACGCTCGACTCAGAGTCTCTGTAATCACGACTCATTTCCTCTGATTAACGAGCGATTAGAGGAGGCCGCCCCCCCGACCCCCTCCACCAGCTGATTGGACGACCTTTGGGCTGCTCCAACACGTCGGCCTGATTGGAGTTGAGTGTTTTCGAATGTTTCCGTGGGATCAGGAACGAGCAGTGAAATGATTCACGGTCAAACGTACAAAGACTCGTCATCGTTATCGGTCCTGGTTCTTCTTAACGACGCACACTGAAACAGCTGATCCTGTTTCTTCATTAAAAGATGACATATTATATCATATTTTATTATATATAAAATGTTATTTCTATCACACGAGTTGATTTACTTTCAGCAAATCGAATGGTTCCGCTGACGTCACGAAGAGTAACTGTGAAACATCCGGTCAGCAGAGAAAAGACGATCATACAAACACCATCAGATGGTTCAGTTCTGTTGTTATATTAATATTATATTAATAATAAAAAAACATTTAGTAGCACTTATATGTCACTAACATGAAGCACTTTGTAGTTTGACTTTCTTGATTCTTGTTGTTCTGGGTTTGTTCCCTCGTGGTTGATGCACTTATTGTGAGTCGCTTTGGATAAAAGCATCAGCTAAATGAAATGTGATGTATTATAATAATGATAACTATTATTATAGTTTAGTTTAGTTTCATGTGAACCCAGGGAAACTGGAAGTCAGAGTTATCTCTCTGTGAGACCTTGAAGCTGGAGGACGAGCTGCAGCTCCTGAAGCTGAAGGACGAGCTGCAGCTCCTGAAGCTGGAGGACGAGCTGCAGCTTCAGGAGCTGGAGGACGAGCTGCAGCTCCTGAAGCTGGAGGACGAGCTGCAGCTCCTGAAGCTGGAGGACGAGCTGCAGCTCCTGAAGCTGGAGGACGAGCTGCAGCTCCTGAAGCTGGAGGACGAGCTGCAGCTCCTGAAGCTGGAGGACGAGCTGCAGCTCCTGAAGCTGGAGGACGAGCTGCAGCTCCTGAAGCTGGAGGACGAGCTGCAGCTCCTGAAGCTGGAGGACGAGCTGCAGCTCCTGAAGCTGGAGGACGAGCTGCAGCTCCTGAAGCTGGAGGACGAGCTGCAGCTCCTGAAGCTGGGACGGCTGGCTCCTGAAGCTGGAGGACGAGCGCCAGCTCATGAACGCTGGAGGACGACTGCAGCTCTGAAGCTGAGAGGACGACTGCAGCTCCTGAGCTTAGGACGACTGCAGCTCGCTCCTGAAGCTGTGAGGACGGAACAACATCGCTCCTGAAGCTGGAGGACGAGCTGCAGCTCCTGAAGCTGGAGGACGAGCTGCAGCTCCTGAAGCTGGAGGACGAGCTGCAGCTCCTGAAGCTGGAGGACGAGCTGCAGCTCCTGAAGCTGGAGGACGAGCTGCAGCTCCTGAAGCTGGAGGACGAGCTGCAGCTCCTGAAGCTGGAGGACGAGCTGCAGCTCCTGAAGCTGGAGGACGAGCTGCAGCTTCAGGAGCTGGAGGACGAGCTGCAGCTCCTGAAGCCTCCGGTCCTGAAGCCACGATGAGCGACAAGGACTCGAGTATCAGATTGAAACGACCCTGGAGGTCGACGTGATGAGAGCGAGGTGGAGGAGGAGACATTTAAAGACGTCTGGCTTCATGGAAACGTCTCGTTCTAACTCGTTCATCCTGAGTTCAGACTTCACGTCAGATTGAGACGGAAAAAAACAAACAAATCCAAAGTACGGCTCTGAGGCCACGTTTGTGAGAATTGCATGATGGGAAATCTGTTTAGAAGATGGTTACTGACAGTTACAGACACGAGGTGGTGGAGACGCTTCGTCTGAACTGTTATTTATTATGAACAGAATCACGAGGACAGGATGCGACAGGGCAGAGTTTAAAGAAGATACGGTGACGCCATCTAGTGGTGGAGGTGTGAACTGTGTGAGGATGATGAGGATTTCTTCATCACATCCAGCAGCAGAGGAAACAATCATCAGCTCTACTTTAATATGACGTCATTATATGCCTCCCTGCCAATTATAATTATTATTATTTTTATAATAATCAGAATAAACGTTTCATCCTCCTCCATCATCCGGATCTAGGTGGGTGAGACACTGATGCTTTTATTTTGTAAATCAGAAGAATCCTTGTTTTCTCTTTTCATCTTTATCCTTTTGCAGAAAGAACAGAAACGTCCCCAACATGTCGGAGACGCTTCGGCTCGTGGACGCGGCGGCGGAGGAAGAACACAACGTGCACTGAGGAGGATTCACAAGCCATTTAATCTTGAATTCAGTCGTAAAATCATACAAAAGGAGTGAAAAAGGTCGACAGGGAGCCACAGTCCGACGTGATTCGGGAGTTTCAGAGACACCAGAATAAATAAAAGATTTCACCGTGTTCTTTTCTGTTTCTTTTAGCGCTAAATACAAGATTAAGTGACTTGAGTGTTGGAGGGAGGAGAGAGGGAAAGGGGGAGGTGAAAAAGAGGAGAGCAAAGAAAGAGGGAGTGAAGAAGAGGAACACAGGAGCTGTGATGATGCACTGTATTAGTTTTATAACGTGTTATTAAAGCACTACAGAGCTGGCGTGCGTGTCGCCGCCACACTCGCCGCCATCGTCTCTAATACGCAGCAGTGCGCTACGTTAACGTGTCGTTAATCACGTACACAAAACAAACGTCCCCACAGCCGTTACATCTGCATAGCGAAAAAAAAAAAAAGAGGAAGAAAAACAAATAAATAAAAATAACAAACACAGAAAATAAACAGAACTGAGCCTCGGGACTTTTTTAAATCAAACGTCTTCTTCTGTGGCTACTGTTTCGTTTCTCTAAAAGATTATACACAAGTAGTTTGATGCAGAACTTGATATTATTTGTTTGTTTTGCGTTTTTCTTTTTTTTTTAGAAAAAAATTCTTCATGATCTTCCTACTTCCTCTTGGTCCGATGGGCGGCGCCCGATTGGTCGGTTAGTCGTCGTCGTCATCGACCACGGGATCTGTGTCCCAGCACGTAATGTCAATCTCTGAAAACACACACACACACACACACACACACACACACACACACATATATATTTGATTTGTTTTATACATTTTATTTTATGAAGCAAGTTTTAATGTTTTATAAAATGTGTTTTTCTGTTTTAACAACTTTCTTCTGTATTATTTTACATTTTGTTGAATGGAAACTGATTTTAATCTGAACTTTAAACATGTGATGATAAAACTTTAAGGAAATAAAGACACAGAAACACACAAAGAAACATTTCATATATCTTATATCTATTTATATTTATTTGTCTGAGTATTAACATCCTTTTCTTTTATTTTGAAGTATCTCACCTGGTGGCTTGTTATAAAAGACCGGCGCTGGTTTGGCTGAGGATTCCTCTGATTGGCCAAATTCCTCCTCCTGTGATTGGCTGAAGTATCCCTCGCTCGCCTACATGAGCCAATCGAGAGGGAGAAGCTTTAACGAATGAAAAGACAGAGACCTGAGATTGAATCTGCAGCAGCTGAAACGTGTCTGACCTGCGTCCCTTCTTTCAGCAGCGTCTCCCCATTGGTCATCAGGAGCTGTACGTCATCAGCCTCCGGCCCCCCCCCGGACACATGCTGCAGTGCATGCTGGTAGCTGAGGGTCATCTGGTCCGAGGTCATCACGTCCACCAGACTGGAGGGCTCGTCCTCGGCCCCGGGGCCCGCGCAGAAGGAGCCGTCTATCATCTCATCGAAGCTGAGGAGGGGCTGAGGTCGGCTGGCGGCGGCGGCGGGGCGGCGGCACTGGGCAGGACGTTGTCATCGCCCATCAGGTCCACCAGGTTGGAGGACTGGGAGGTCTGGGAGGGGTCGGTGGGGGTGTCGCAGCTGCTGTCCCACAGGTTGACCAGTCGGTCCGTCCCAGACTCCCACACGTTGAAGCCGGGGGAGTCGCGGGCCTGCGGGGCCACGCTCTGCACGGGCTTCGAGGACGGGGACTCCTGCACCGGCGCCTTCGGGTCCCGCTTTGGGGCCGGATCTGGGGACAGCAAGACAAATATACACTCATTATATTTGTTTCACATCCAGTGATTAAGAAAGATTAACGGGACAAGACGTGAAACCTCAGATACAGGAGGACCACCTGCGGAGCACCTCAGGGATCTGTGATCGGCACGACTTCTTATACTTTATATTAATCATATTTGTGGGTCTTATGTTACTGAATGGTTCAAATTTGTCTTTTTTGCAGACGATACATTTATTTTAGTTGTGGGAAAAGTTTGATGATAAATATCAAGAAAACTAAATTTTTTTTGTTTTTGGAAATTGAAAGTCTGTGACCTGAGAGTTCAGACAAACTTCCTGGAGGTTATAATTTATCATAAAATAACATAGAAATAACATATTGATTACATGAAAGGACAAACAGACTCTCTCACCCCACACGTCTCTCTCGTCCTCCTCCTCTCGGGTCAAATCCTCTTTGATGGCTGTGGTGATGATTCTGGGGATGGGCGACCCGGCGGCCATGTTCTGCTCTGTGCTCGCTTCGTCGTCGTCGTCCCCTGGAGGAACAGAGCGGAACAACAACACAACGTCGTCAACGTGCAACAAGCAACAAATCAAACTAGAGACCCAGATGTGTTGAAGTGACAGAGATGAGCTGATGAGACAAAGTCCAGATGTTTCAGAAATAAAGTGACTCGTGAACATCTGTGTTTTAATGAGTCCTCATCGGTTCATATTGTTTTTTAATGAAACTAAACTGAAAACCAGTCACATCACGTGTTACTTCAACACATTAACACACAACATCACAACAATAAACCAACAAACACACAATCAGAGTCTGAGACTCTGAACCACTGTGGAGATGTCGGACTGGTTGTCGGGGGTTCGATCCCCGTCTTCCCCGTTCTGCCAGAGAAGGGGGAAGCTACAGCCTCTTCTCAGAGAGGAAGTGCTGCACATGGATTCACTGTATGAATGTGTGTGGATATTAAACTGTTCTGTTTCATCAGGACTAGAAAAGATCTTCAGATCAAAACTCGGCAGCAGATAAAAACTAAGCCTCGAGGAACAATCTGCAGAAACCTGTTCTAACTTTAAACTCTTATAACTTCTGGTTCAGACATGATTCAGATGTTCAGTTAAATATTATATAAATAATAGAAGAGCAGTGAGTTGCTATAGATCCACTGACTTTACTCAAATAGGAGCCGTGGACTTTATTTCTCTCTAATCGGTTAGAGAGGTAGAAATAACACTTTCAAATTAAAAGCCCTCCAGAGTGTCCGTTCACACAAACCCTCCATTTCTAACAGGGCTTTTATTGTGAAACATTTACCTGAGTCACAATCTTGGTTTAGTTATTCGTTGTTTCCAGACAATGAATCTTTACAACTTCACTTATTTGTTCGGTGTTTTCATTTATGAACAAACACGTGAAAAACTAAAAACTATTGAGGTTAGCGTGAGCGTCTCGTGCTGAAAGCGTGACGCCCGCTAACGCTCGCTAACGCCCGCTAACGCTCTCCTACAGAGTTACGTGTAAAACTTGTGTGCACGTTGCAGAATGTTGTGAAATCTGATGCATGTCGGTTGAAGCCTGAAGCTAAACTGAACATACAAACCTGCTCATGGGTCAAGTCATTGCTTTTTTCTGTAAATTACATCAGTGACATTTTTCCAACAAGAACGAGACTCAAACACTCAAGTCATGAATTGTACATCAACACGGACGAGTCACAGCCACGAGTCACAGCCACGAGTCACAGCCACGAGTCACAGCCACGAGTCACAGCCACGAGTCACAGCCACGAGTCACAGCCACGAGTCACAGCCACGGAACGTAAACTACATCCAGAGAAAACACACATCCAGAGACAAGCGCCACGTTTCACCATGATTTCATTCAGATTTTTGTTTTTATTGGTTTTAATAGAAACGATCATTAGGATGTGAGATAAAATCACATCCAGCTCAGGCAGAGTCTCACATGTTCGTTAACTCGCCGGTGGACGGAAACCTCCGAGGGTCAAACCAGCTTTTTTTAGACCAGACAGACAATAAACAACATTTACATATGAACCAAATGTTCATTTAAGGTGATTATTATATAGAATTTAGCTCAAACATGAATCTGGACAATAACCTGAAAGGAAGGATGGATTTTATATCATTTCATAGAAAGTAAAAAAAAAAGAACAGAAGTATTTTATTCAGAGAACACGTGTCACAGGAAGTGGTTCTATCAGCTACACACATGCACTAACACACAGCACAGATCCTAACGGAGCTCTGGACGATTTCACTCATTAGCTTCATCTCTGCTGCTTGAACTTAGTTTCTACTCGTCGATCCACACGTGGTCGTTTCCTCTGCCGCCATGTTTCTGGAGCAGAAGCACGAGGGACACGGACGTCACGGATTTCTGCTCCTCGCAATTTATTCACTGATTATGTGTGAGACCAAAAAAAGTCACGGCAAAGAAAAGCAGACTGAGAATTAATAAACGTTAATTTCAGTGTTAGAAAAACAACATCGTTTTAAATTCAGTTGTTATTGGCAGCAGAAAGTGTTTATTAAATTAACTCTGTAAATTAACTCAGCGTTAATTAATTAATGAACCAAAACGTCCTGTTTTTTTAAACTCGTGACGACGACATCGACTCGACAGACGACAAACAGCGACGTCTCCACACAAACACTCACAGGAGGGTCGTCAGGAGGAGAGGTGTGTGTGTGTGTGTGTGTGTGTGTGTGTGTGTGTGTGTGTGTGTGTGTGTGTGTGTGTGTGTGTGTGTGTGTGTGTGTGTGTGTGTTGGGTCCAGGATCCGAAGCATGAGATTGAGGATCAGAAGAGGGCGGAGGTGAGATTCTAGTTTCAGCTCTAAATCCCAGAAGAATCACATTTATTATTATTTAAAAATTTTAAAATCATTAAACATCATAAAAGAAGAGACATTTATAAAAAATCAGCGGCAGAGCGGACGACAGCTAAAAGACGACGACACAACATCGATCACACAAAACAACAAACAGCCTCATGGTTGTATTATTGACCTCAGCTAGTTAACGTGTTAGCCTGTTAGCTTGTTAGCCTGTTAGCTGCTTAGCAAAGACGGTTATAAGACCGTGACGTTTAATAATCTAAATATATAAAAGACATTTTCATGTTGTTAATGTTCTGTAAAATCTCAGACTGTCAATAAAGATGGCCGACATGACAGCTTCCAAAAGTGAAGCCAAAGTTCCCCAATCTCCCCCTGGTGGCTGGCTGCAGTATAGCTCATAAACCTCCTCCGTGTTAGCAGATGGACCAAACTTGATGATTGTGTTTTAAAATAACTTCACGTGATTAATTTGAGCCCGAGAGCCGTTAAGTTTGAACACGATATCCTGGTTTCAGATCAAAGTCAAAAACTCTTCATCATGAAAACGAGACGAAGTCAGAAAGTAAGACGACGTCTGTTCCACGTCCTCGATCACTGTTCATGTCTGAGGAGAAGATTCACGTGCTAACGTCCGGCTGTTCCAACTTCCTCTCTTCTTCTTCTTCTTCTTCTGTGGTTTATCGGTTATGTGCTGTACCTACCGGCTGCAGCGGCGGGCTGCGTCCGTGCGTGTGGCGGCGTGCGGAGGGGGGAGGGGCCCCGCGGCGGACTGCAGGGACTGTGCTGCTGCTTCAAGAACGGGCTGTCCAATCGGCCTGGACACGGTCAGGACCACAGAGACACACACACACACACACACATTCACACACACGTAGGACAAAGACACAAAGCGACGCACCAGGACAGAAAAGATGTGGGAAGATGGACGAGACAAGACGACAGGACAGACGGAAAATAAACGAGAGACAGAGAGAGAGAGAGGGGGAGAGAGAGAGAGGGGGGGGGAGAGAGAGAGAGAGGGTGTTGGAGGTGAGGGATTGTCTCTGAGTGCTTGTTGGAGTTTTGTGTTTTTTTTTTTCTTCGGTGGCGCGCTGTTTCTTTTTCTGGTCTCTCGTTCGTTCTCCTCTTTTTCCTCTTTTTTGGTTCTTCTCTGTGTTTTTTTTTTCGTCTTCCGAGGCTCTATCCGTCACTCGCGAAATAGACAACGAGAGATCTTATATATATGAGAGAGAGAGACAGAGAGAGAGAGAGACATAGATCAGAGGGCAAAAGATGTTTAGTCCCAGAAGGAAAACAGAGAGGATTGTGGGAGAAATCAAAGATAAGGAGTGAAGAGAGCAAGAACAAAGGGAGAGAGAGG
>CM031684.1:24025137-24027768 GCA_006182925.3 Reinhardtius hippoglossoides
CGTCTCTTCGGTGCAGCAGCCGTCTGGTTTATTCTCATTAGTGTGTGTGTGTCTGTGTGTGTGTGTGTGTGTGTGTGTGTGTGTGTGTGAACTCCCCCCCCCCCCGACCCGGCGACTCACCCAGTTGATGAGGATGTATCGTGGCAGAGCGGCGCTCGGCTCCTTCAGGCTGCAGAAGCCGTACATCACTTTCCCATTGTCGAAGGTCAGCGTGATCTCCGGGAGGCCGCCTCCCACTTCAGAGTCAGAGAAGAGCGAGAGAGAGCGAGTGAGAGAGAGAGAGAGAGGGAGAGAGAGAGAGGGGAGAGAGAGAGAGAGAGAGAGAGAGAGAGAGAGAGAGAGAGAGAGAGAGAGAGAGAGATTAGAACAAGGATGTTCTCTAAAATGTAATGTCCAACACGTGTGGGGACAAGTGGACTCACCTCCTGATGCGAAAAGTGTCAAATCATTACTCTCGTCCTCGTATGTGTACAAGGCCCTGAGAGAGAGAGAGAGAGAGAGAGAGAGGAGGAGGAGAGAGATAGAGAGTGGAGGGCGAGAGAGAGAGAGAGGGGATTGAGCGAGGGAGAGAGATAGAGGAGAGATGTAGAGAGAGAAGGAGGGAGGAGGGATTTGCTTTCTTCTCTCTGTTCTCTCTCATACCTGCTCTCTTCTATTCTGTTCATAGAGAGCAAAGTTCATGTTAATTATCATCGTTATTGTATAATTACTTATTATTTAAATATAATTACTATGCACACACACAGTTTCTTTGTGTGCAACACAACAGATGTTATTTCCACACTCTGTCTCCTCGCTGCATTAACCCAGATATTGACCTCTGACCTCGAAGGTGACAAGAGATTAGAGTTCAGCTCAGATTAAAACTGTTTGACCAACAATAAACTGGATATTATGGGTCAAGGTGAATTCCTGCTTTATATCCTCAAATCCTTCATATGGTAAAACATCAGATTTTATGTGGTGATCTTATGTCGTCAGGAGGAAAAAGCAGCATGAAGAAGATTCTATCCAACAGCGTGATGATGTTCATGTCTCTGGTCAAACACTGAAGCAGCGAGAGGAAGTTAAATCTCTACCTGTTAAATATGTATTTAGTTTAAAGCTCCATTAAATCAGGAGAAACTGTGGAACAGAGAGGATTTATTTTCTACATATAATCAAATTGAGGTTAAAGAAATGTCCTTTAATCTATCAGGGTTTAAACCACAGATTATAAAACTGCAGCGTAAATTATTGTTTTTAATAAAAACCCTGACACATAAAAAACTTCAGTCTGAACTAAAGAGAAATCACATTATTACTGCAGAGTCGGGAGAAACGGCCGTTTAAAGACCCACTGGTTCGTGAGCTGCAGGTTAGACAGACATGAACTTCCTGTTTCCTCACATGGACGCTGACGTTTTACTGAGCGGCTGGAACATGTCATAATCCACGCCTCATGAAAACATGCTGCATCTAAAAAGATCTGAAATGAAGAACGTTACTAGAGACCGAGAACCAGAGTGTGATGCCCGAGTTCAGACGAGGAACCAGCACCACACTCCACCAACCAGGGGAGAGAACCAACCAGGGGAGAGAACCAACCAGGGGAGAGAACCAACAAGGGGAGAGAACCAACCAGGGGAGAGAACCAACCAGGGGAGAGAACCAACAAGGGGAGAGAACCAACCAGGGGAGAGAACCAACCAGGGGAGAGAACCAACCAGGGGAGAGAACCAACAAGGGGAGAGAACCAACAAGGGAGAGAACCAACCAGGGAGAGAACCAACAGGGGAGAGAACCAACAAGGGGAGAAACAACAAGGGAGAGAACCAACCAGGGGAGAGAACCAACCAGGGGAGAGAACCAACAAGGGGAGAGAACCAACCAGGGGAGAGAACCAACCAGGGGAGAGAACCAACAAGGGGAGAGAACCAACCAGGGGAGAGAACCAACCAGGGAGAGAACCAACCAGGGGAGAGAACCAACCAGGGGAGAGACCAACCAGGGGAGAGAACCAACCAGGGGAGAGAACCAACAGGGAGAGAACCCACCAGGGAGAGAACCAACCAGGGAGAGAAACCAACCAGGGAGAGAACCAACCAGGGGAGAGAACCAACCAGGGGAGAGAACCAACAAGGGGAGAGAACCAACCAGGGGAGAGAACCAACCAGGGGAGAGAACCAACCAGGGAGAGAACCAACCAGGGGAGAGAACCAACCAGGGGAGAGAACCAACCAGGGGAGAGAACCAACCAGGGGAGAGAACCAACAAGGGGAGAGAACCAACCAGGGGAGAGAACCAACCAGGGGAGAGAACCAACCAGGGGAGAGAACCAACCATGGGAGAGACCAACCATGGGAGAGAACCAACCAGGGAGAGAACCAACCAGGGGAGAGAACCAACCAGGGGAGAGAACCAACAAGGGGAGAGAACCAACCAGGGGAGAGAACCAACCAGGGGAGAGAACCAACCAGGGGAGAGAACCAACCAGGGGAGAGAACCAACCATGGGAGAGAACCAACCAGGGGAGAGAACCAACCAGGGGAGAGAACCAACCAGGGGAGAAACCAACAAGGGAGAGAACCAACCAGGGGAAGAACCAACCAGGGGGAGAAACCAACCAGGGAGAGAACCAACCAGGGGAGA
>CM031684.1:24027868-24032868 GCA_006182925.3 Reinhardtius hippoglossoides
GTGTGTGAGTGTGTCTGTGAGAGTGTGAGAGTGTGTGTGTGTGTGTGTGTGTGTGTGTGTGTGAGTGTGTCTGTGAGAGTGTCAAAGTTCTGCGATGATGCTTTGATATGAAAAGTGTCAGTCTGGTGACTTCCTGTGACTCTTGAGTCTTGAGTCTTGAGTCTTGAATCTTGAGTCTTGTCGTGTCAGTAACTTGTTGCAGATGCAGATCGGTGGTTTGACACAGAACCGACAGAAGCTTGAAGAGTCCGATGTGGAACAGACGAGGTGGATCTGTGTGGATCTGTGTGGATCTGTGTGGATCTGTGTGGATCTGGATCCAGGAGCAGAAAGTTAATAAAAGGCCAAAGTGTAGAAACACGGTGGCGTGTTTGATCGAACGCAGACACGATGTCTGTTATCGACTCCAGAATCCGACTCTGCTCCGGCTCTGAGACCCCCCCCCCCCCCCCCCCCCCCCCCCCCCCCCCCCCCCCGGTTTCCCAACGGCCGGGGGGGGGGGTAAGAGAAACATGTGCGGTTAGAGAGACGGACAGAACCGAGCGAGTGTAAATACAGACAGAAAGCAGCGAGGACAGACGCACGCAGACAGAGTGCATCCTGGGACGGGGCCGACAGCACCGGGGGGGGGGTGATTAAGTGTGTTGGCTCTGACTGTTTTTCCTGCGGTCGGATAACGGAGCTGATTTACACAGCGAGAAACATTCATGGTGACTTCATGTGAAAGCAATGAGGCCGAGGGACACGAGGAAGGAGGATTGTGGGTAATGTTTCAGGAAACAGCCGTTACAGCCATGTAGAGTCAAACAGACCATAAAGCACCGTGTGTGTTGGGGGGTGGGTACCGCAGTGGGATGGACAGCTAGAACCGTCCAATGGGTGCAGGGGTACGTGTCCCCGATCCCACAGTCAGGCTCCGCCCCCCCCGCTCTTCCAAATATGGTTACTTCTGGTTTCAGAAAACCAAGATGGCGCCGGACACGATGTCAAACTGAGCCAATCAGCAGCTCACAAACCGACAGGTGACGTCTGGAAGTTCACTTGAAGGTCGAGTCAGTCGTGAGCACAGAAGATTCATCCAACATGTAAGAACCCAATAAGAGAAGATTGGGAATAAAGCAAAGTGGAAGAACCAGATTCCGTATAAAGTAAAAACCATGAAGGAGCCAAAACTTTGTTTATTCTACTACAGGAAGTTTGCTCAAAGGTTTTACTCTACGAGAGAAAGTCGGGAACATTTAACGTCACGGAACCAGGAAGCAGATCCTCTTTAGTCTGAATGTGCAGCCTCGACGTGACGCCGACACACACAGTGAGATAAACAACACAAGACAACACACCAGATACACCCACACGTTCTAGACGCTACATCAACATGTGTCTTAGCCCTCGTCCCAGAGATCGTAAATAAAGACGGACAGCGTCTCACTCGATTGGTCCAACATGCGTGTTGACGGAACATCGATATCACGTCGTCCATCTTTATTTAGTCTGTGTTCAAACAAACATGAAGGACACACAGACAGAGATCAAGCGTTTTAAATGAGATTTTTCTATCTTGTGCAGAAGAAGCTTTTGTCCTCGTCCTGGAAACGATGGTTCTGAGCATCGTCTGTGACTCGTCTGTGACTCTGCGTCTGTGACTCTGCGGCTGTGACTCTGCGTCTGTGACTCTGCGTCTGTGACTCTGCGTCTGTGACTCTGCGGCTGTGACTCTGCGGCTGCACACGTCCAGAGAAACGCTGCAGCACCGACATGAAACACGAGTGGGACTCTTTGTCCAGACGTTCCCGACATGTCGTCCAATCACACGTCTCTGCCGCCGCCCTGCGCTCGCAGCGAATAACGGCTTCAGCAGATGGAAAGGAGCGGAGTTATCTCGCCAAACCAGATGCTGCAGAGTCAGTGAAATTACCGAGGACACATTTTCCATCAGAGCTCAAGAATCTGGTGAGAAACTCGTGTGTGAGTCTCTGAAGAGCTGAGACCAGGAAAAACAAGTTGGGTTTAAAAAAAGATGAAAAGTGTGTAAATCAGCTGCTGTTCAGTTTGAAAGAGTCTGAAGAAGAAGAGAAGAAGAACTTTCACAAACACAGCGACAGCTCACGTTAAAAGAATTATGATTTCTGAATTACTAACACATAACTGCCCCGAGACAGAAACGAGCCGAACAATAAAACAAAGAAGTTTCCTGGAGCTGCGACCAACTGAGTTCTGGAGAAACTTCTCCCTCGAAATAAACCGACAATTAAACATGTTGACGTCTCCTCCACAAACCAGAGGAAATAAAAAAAAAGAAGAAGTTGTAACTTTCACAAACAAAGTGAGACTGGGAGAAAAGGGAAATTACCTTCGCTCCCTAAATAACAACTTTCATTTCTTCTTTCAGGCTCCAGACTGAAAACATCCGTGATAGGATCGAGCTGATACGTCTCTGTCCTCGTCGATTTGGGGAGTTTTTTTGCAAAACAAAAGTCGTTGCGTCTAACGATGTATGGAAAACACCGGCTGTTACTAAGCAACCAAACCACTGAGTAAACTAGCAACGATAAAAGTCAGGAGACGCTCAGTGACTTCGCTGCTCGATGTGTCTGCGGAGGAGATAAATCAGATCCTTGCTGTGTCTGGGAGCTGCTCGTCCTTCAATCCCCCAAAACAACACGTACAAAGGTCACAAGTTCATTTCAGCGCAGATAAAAACTGTTTGACTTTGTTGTGAGAAAAGAATCGGACACAGAGCTTCTGGACATCAGCCGTCACATGACCTGCATCCGAATCAGGGTTTTCCTCCAGTCTGAATAATCCGGATCCAGAAGAGTCCAGAACCTCTACTGACCAGGAGGTTCTGACTGTGTTTACGTCCACAAAGTTTATTAAGGGTCAGGTTCAGTATTTTTTAAAGTTTTGTTTTTTATAGAAGTCGAACGCAGCGTCTGTGGAGCGAGACAAAAAGATTCAGACGGACGTCAGCAGTTTTGTTTTAGTTGCTCTGGACCCTGAGGGGGAGACACACACACACACACGCACAGCGAGACACACACAGACACACACACACACACACACACAAGCACGCACACGCACAGCGAGACACTAACACACACACACAAGCATCCTTTCCTTGGTCCTTGCACACTTTGGCCTAATCAGCTTTCTAGGGACGAGAACCAGAGTGTGTGTGTGTGTGTGTGTGTGTGTGTGTGTGTGTGTGTGTGTGTGTGTGTGTGTGTGTGTGTGTGTGTGTGTGTGTGTGTGTGTGTGTGTGTGTGTGTGTGTGTGTGAGTGTGTGTGTGTGTGAGAGGCCTCTGGTTAAACACAGACTCAGCCAGAGAGATATCAGTGACAGACACACACACACACACACAGTTTCTCTCTCCAGCTCGAGCCTCGGGGACAGAAGTGAAGACGAGGGTTCATTATTCCAGAACCTGTCACTGATGGGTTCACTCTGACGTCTGGTTCAGACTGAAGAGAACAAGTGACGTCCGTGTTCTTCAGCTGGATCTCTCCTGCCTCTGGTTCGAACCGGGTCAGGCTGAACAAACTTTCTGTTCAGAGAAAAGTACGTTTGCCTGTTTGTTTTCAGCCCCCCGCCCGCCCCCCCCCACACCTCGCTCGTCCAAACATCCCCTGTTCTCTCTCCTGTTTACACTCGTCCTCCGCTCACATGGCAACGGCTCAACATTGTGCTGGACGCTGTGTTGGTCAGCGCTCAGCCCTGATTGGTGCAGAGCCGGCCGAGGCTCAACGGCCACAGGAAGTCCTTTGTTACCCTGTCCGGCGCACAAAGCCCGGTGTGGAGGAGTCGAGGCAGGAAGGACCTGCCGACGCCACGGCAACAGAGAGTAACATCATATTTATGGTTATTCTGGTTCGTTATGTTTGTATGTGGTGAAAAATCATCTTTAAACTGTTTCTCCTACATAAAGATCTTATATTTCAAAACATTAGTCTGAACCTTAATATCTACCCCCCCCCCCCCCCCCCACTAACAAACCAATCAGAGTCAAGTGTAGGTAGACTCCGCCCACGCTAGGTGATGACCACAGGACGTACGACAACGTCTTTAGTCCCTGAATCACAATGTGGAACCAGAACCAACAGATCTTCATTCAGCTGCTCGTCAGGACGTCACCTCGCACACAACACACACACACACACACACACACACACACACACACACACACACACACACACACACCTCTGTGATGTTGGTTCGGGCTGTCAGCCAACAAGGCTTTCATTCTCTCTCTCTCTCTCTCTCTCTCTCAATACACCCTCTATGTCTCTCTACCTCTCTTTCTCTCTCCATTTAAAACACACACTCCATTTTCCTGCCTCCACCTCCCTCCCTCCCTCGTCCTCCCTCGTCCTCCCTCGTCCTCTCTCTCTCTCTCTTCATCTAATTTCCGGTGTGAATGTGAGGACGGACGGCAACGTGCCAAAGTGACCCACACACCACAACATCAAACACACAAGCACACACACACACACAACACACACACACACACACACACCTGAATGTGAAGTAGGTCACAGGACATGTGGATGAACACGCTCCCACGCCGCAGAGAGAAGAGCGAATTAAACCACATGTGAATTAACATGTTCTCAGCTTCACCTGGAGCGAGAGGCGGACAGCGGACCTCTGATCCCTCTGAACCCCCCCCCCCCACACACACAATGAAGATTCAACACTCAGGAATTAATACCTGTCCAGTTTTATAGACTTCTAAACGAACTGTGAGCCATGACCTCCGGCCTCGAGCAGCACACGTGCAGGCGGCGTGTTCCCAGCTGATCAGTGTCCTGCTGTCGACGCGTCCCTGAATCATCTGAGGACACACGTCCGTCCCAGCTGTGTCTTCTTATGTGTTTCATGTGTTGGACGATCACGGTGGATCCATCATGTGACTGCTGCTGCACCAACGAGCAGTCGACTCAGTCAGAACACCCACTGAAATGATGTCATGCTCCAGAGAGCCACTGCTACCCACGCACAC
>CM031684.1:24035368-24132868 GCA_006182925.3 Reinhardtius hippoglossoides
CATTTAAATAAAGTTCATTTTGAATGTGAACTGGTTAAATTCACTGGTGGAGAGAATCAAACCATTAGCCCCTCCCCCCTCTCTTTACAGCCGAGTGCAGGTCATTGATTGGCTGCATCGATTCACGCCTCCCATGTAACTCAGTTATGGTTGTTTATGGTTCGACCGCCGCTGCAGAGAAGAACAGCAGAGAACATCTGTGGAGAGGACGCCATCATTAGATCAAGACGCCCGAGGCCGACTGTAGAATACGAGTTGAACACCAGGATGTTCTCGACATCAGGGTCGAACCTGGATCATAAACAAACGTGGAGTTTTATATCTCGATCTTCTCTGGTTATGAAAAGAGTAGAAATCTGCTGCAGAGGAACCAGCTCCGTGTTAATGTCTATGGATTCAGGAGAAGCCATGAAAGCTCCTGTGGGTGTAATGTGGAGGTTTCCCAATTCCTTTGTCCACACTGTGTAGATTTCTCTTTCTTTGTGTCCTATCCATTTTCTACAGAGTGCCCCCCCCCCCTTTAAGTATCGGCTCCTCCAGGAGATAATCGACGCGCCCGCTGCCTCCGAAGCCACAGACGTGTCCTCTGGTTCGATACCGGGCTTCTAAAGTCTCTGCAGGACGGACGCTCGGAGTCAGTGAGTAAAACGTCTCCGAGCAGAGAGCAGCAGGAACAAGCGGTGACTCCAGAGATCTGTGAGAAGTGTACGACCTCCGCAGCGAGCTGAAGGCTCAGGTGTGAAAGGAACAGCGTGAAGGCGAGTGGAAGGAGTGTTAGTGAAAAGGTCAGAGGCTCGAGTGAGACTCACAAACGTCTGAGAAACTCAACAAGCACATCATCGACTGCAGAGTCTCAGATGTGTCAAAGCTCCTTCACGTCCAGACACTTCACCCACGCATGTTCAGAGATCAGCCGGCAGCACGGTACTCAGGGTACTGATACCACGCTGGGAACATACTCCATTACTACTGAGAGACAACAACTTTTCATTCCTGAAAACATATCACGAGATGAACTATTCTATTATAATTCATTTTTATACAGGACTGAAACCAAAGATTCATTTGAATCACTGCTGATCATTTAGACACAAAACAGCAGCATCATCACTACGCTTGCGATTTACACAAGAGAAAAGTTGAAATAACTTGAGATCAGATTCTGTTGTTCAAACAGAAACGTGTTCAGCACAATTACTGATATGAAAGTTGAGAACCTGCAGCTAGAAGCTGAACATCAGATCTGAGAACAGCATCCAGTTTCAGTCTCTACAAACTAAACCTTTTTCTTTATGTTTTTCTTCCTCTTCTCTTTTGAGCCCATCAGATTTCTGCTCAGGGGAAATGTGAAAACTCTAATTTATGAAACCTGTGAGTCACATAAAGTTTCCGTTCCACAGCCTGAGTTTTACTGGACTCACTTCTACATGCGTGTGTTAAAGCACAGACGTGTTACATGTTCTTACCTGAGAGATCAGATGGCAGCGCAGGAAGACAGAGACATGGAAGAGAAAAGAAAACGTTTATTAATGACACAAGTTAATGTTTTATTGATTGATTGATTGACAGGTTGTGACGTGACGGCTACACGCTGAACTCCACATTGAACCAAGACGATCGTTGCAAAGGGCGATTTGACTCATTTGATCGGGACATTAAAGATCGACGTTTCAGAGATTGTCACATTTTAACATTTTTAAATCATACAAGTTAAAATATTTCCAGTTTATTAATATGTTTGTGAGGAGAGAGTTTGGTTCCAGGGACAATTTGTCCAGTTCAGTCCGGACTGAAATATCTCACCAGGATTTAATATAAACATTCATGGTCCCCAGAAGATGAATTGTACTGATATGGTGTTCACATGTTATAGACATCCAACACTCCCCCCCCCCCCTCACATTCAATCAAGCTGCACCAAATCACACACACTCAGAAATATCAGTCCTCTAAATACGCCTGATTATTTCCATCAAGATCCAGAAATCAGTGAAAAGAACTTCTCATCATGTCAAAGAGATAAATAACTATTCCAGGATCCGTCGCCTGATCTGCACCAGAACTCAATGAGTTCTTCCCGAACCCAAACCACATCCGTCCACCAGGTGTAGAGATTATCCGTCAGACAGATTTTGTGTCATCGCGTTCACAAACTGAACTGAACTCAGAGGCATGAAGGTCGATCTCACTCTGACTTCTCTGAACACCGAGGGGTCGAGCTGTCCACGTCCGTCTCTGATGGTTTCATTGTGTTAAAAGTGACGATAACGAGTCTCAGAATTTAATAGTTCATATTTTAGAGAGTGAACGAGTGAATAGAAGCTGCTGAGTCTCTTATTGTCGATGAATGAAAAGAACAACAGCTGATTTCAGATGAATCTTTGAGCGGCTCCTCCCACTCGCTGCTCTGTAGCTAAACGATCCGCCCACATTGACTCTCGGAGTCAGAGCAGCTTATTCCAGATTTCCCAGAGGAGCGAGCTGCTGCTTCACGTCGGCACAATGAAACTCGTTGGCCGCTCAACACAGAAAAGTCCGAGAGGAAGAGTCACTGTGATGATTCTGTTCTTCTTCGTCTCTCTTCTTCAGTTTCTTCAGGACGACTTGAGGCGTCCTGTTTTCAGGTCGTCTGTCCATGCGTCCGCCCGTTTGTCCATAAATCCAACTCTCGTGAACACCTCAAGAGAGTTTCTTCAAATACTGCTCAAACAGTCACTTGGATTTAAGGGTGGAGCTCAGATTTCGGTGGTCAGAGGTCAAAGGTTACTGTGAGATTGTGAACACAACATCAGATAAATACGCTCGTGTGTGTAAACAGTTCTTCTTCACGTACGAAGAATCCTGCAGCTCCTTCATCCAGACTGTTTGTGTCACAGCCGAGACGTATTGAGCCTCATCCAGGGCGATCGACACGCTGCCACATCCATTCACACCTCCGAGCTGCCATACGTGCACCGGCCGTGCCAACACGGGCACACACGGCGACCAGCTGCCATTGTCCGACCCGTCTGATCCTCCTTCCAGAGAAATCATGCTCACCAGTTCACTCCCAATAGAAACGGCTAATCCTCAAATCAGACCAGAAGCGTTTTCTGCTACGAGACATTCTGCGTTTTATCCTCAGTCGAGCTCTTATCAGCGCGTCGAGGAAATAATTCATGTCAGCCGAGGGAGGAGAACCCCGGTTATTCCCCCGGCAGGGCGGAGCACAGCAGATTAGAGCGAGCGAGGCGGTGAACAGGAGAATGTGTGTCGAGATGTTTTTAGCTGGAGCACAAAGAGTGAGTCAGAGAAACCTCGGCCTGCTGGGATCTCACGTCTGCAGACACAGATACGAGGATGGAGGGATGGAAGGAGGAGGGGGGGGGGGGTCTGGAGTGTCTCCCTCCACCGTCAGCCTCGGTTAAACCCTGTTCCCGCCTCACAGCTTCAGCATCTGATGGAGGAATAAGTATTTTTGTCTCATGGTAGATTAGAGGCGGTCATCAGCCGGCGTGGCAGCGCCGGTGCCAGGACGCCACACGGGTCCAACAGGCTGTTTTCTGTGCAGACAGATGGCCACTCTCTGTTCTTCATGAGGACACGGGGCCGGAGCCTGTTTGTTTTCAAGCGTCTCTAAGTGTTGACAGTGACGAGGAATAATGGCGGCGGCCGGCTGGAGGCCAACGTGACGGGACGCTGCGCCGCCTGCTCCAGGGCACTACGGCAGCACGGCACCACGGCGGGGCCAAGATCAGGGTATCGAACACTGCTCATCATGTTCCTGTTCCTAGTTCTGTCCAACCTGCTCCTCTTCACAGCCGCAGGGACGTGATGAAGAAGAAGAAAAAGAATCTTGAAAAGAAAAGTGGGTAAAAGTCTGAAAACAGCGGATCGTCTGCATAGAAGCAAATCACAAGAAGAACCAAAACGACGACATGACAGCTCCCAAAAGTGAGTCCAGATCATCTCTATCTCCCCCTAGTGGCTGGCTGCAGTATCGTTCATAAACCCTCCTCCTCCATGTTAGCAGACGGGACCAAACTAAAACATCAAAGTAGACGTTAAATAAATGTTTGTAAAGATGTTTCTGTCGTTTCAGGTCGTTCTTCTCTCTGATGTTTGTTCAAGTGTTTATGATCAGTTTGGTTTGAATCAGTTATTTGATGATATAAAAACAGGCTGAGACGTGATGATTGACAGCTGAGACTGACTCCTGATTGGTTGAGTGTGTGTGTGGGCGGGACTTAGGTTCTGTGGCTCCATAGACTCCAAAAAACCTTAAAGCACAACAAGCTGCTTCAGCTTCTGTTCAGTGGAGACGCATCGTTTATCTTTATATAAAGTCATTAGTTGTAACTGATACATAAATAACCATTCAAATGGAAACTAGTGTTATCACAACATCTGATTTTCACTAAATAATTATTATGGCCAAAATAATTCATGAGGAAAGATTAATATTAGATATGATAAAAATAGTTGTACAGTAGTATCGTAATAGTGTCAAGAGGTTGGTAAGGGATAAGAGTCAGTATTTATCTCACTTTATATAATCACCAAAGTTTCCTCTGACACTTTGTTCAAAGAGATCATTTTCATTCACATAAATATCTTTTAATGTGAGAGACGATTTGTCTTGAACTATAAAAAAAAAAAAGGAAAAACAAGTTCATCGAGTCGCTAACGTCACAATAAAAGCTTCTTTCAATCAAAGTGCACGTTGATCTGCGTGATACAAAGATATTACTCTGAGGTCACAGTGTGAATTCATGTCTGAGAACTCACTTCAGAGAACATTCATTAATGAGTAAATTACATTATCCACAGTTATTTCCTGCACATTTTTCATGTGCTGCAAAGTTTCTGTACGAGTTCACGTAGCTTCGTTAAATGAAGTCGTATAAAAGATGTTTCTCGTCCAGAGGGGGATGAACCAAACTTTTCCAACCACACAAACATCTGCAGCCGATTACTTTAGTCTGAGTAACTCTGCAGAAACCAGGACGCTGGACGAAGGTGAGTTGCTCCAGCGTAGCTCTGCTGCTCTCTCTGCTCTGGAATCACCAGGAAGATAAGAGATGAGCTTCACGTCATGTTCTGCTGCAGATCATAAATAAACATGCAAGTCAACGACATATTTTCAGACATCTGTTCTACATCAAACATCATATTTCAATGACAAACTGCAGAACTCACGTGGTTCTGTTGCTCAGCAGCAGAGGCGACACTCAGCAGCTGCAACAGCAAATATTCTCCAAATGTAAAATGTAGATAAACATGTTAATTATTCATCTCTGCGTCGCTCTGTGTCTCTCACACCGTTCTAATCTGGCTTTAGCACCTTTGTGTCTCAGTGGGAGTGAGACACAAATAGATTGTGTGACTCGATGTGTTGTGTTGCTGCAGCTTCTTGTGTTCAGGTGAAAACAACCACAACCAAACAGGAGCCGTTCTACAGCGTCACTGTGTCTCTGCAGGTTCGAGTTGACTTTCATTTCGATTATCGCCGAACAACAGTATCTGTTGGATGCTTCACCGACTACACTTACTAAATAAATGTGTTATTTTGCCCCGTTTTACATGATGAGGAAATTAAACCTCCATCAGCACCAATGTGAACTCCTTCCTCCAGCTTCAAAAGTTAGACAATATTTAGTTTCTTCTTCATTTGCTGCCTAGCCAAGATGGCGACTGTTGAAAATGAGGAACGTTCAGCGTTTCACACTATTATTATCTTAATATTTTAAAACTCGGCATCATGACGAGCGTTACAGGAACTTACGTCTGGATTTTGACTCAAATTCTCAGGGTAGAAATATTTGAATTTTTCTCAACAGTCTAGTGGCCATTAGAGGAACTGCACGTTAACGTAATTTTCCACCTTCATGTGAAACTAACACAAACAAGACTCGGACCAAAGAAAGGACGTTATGAAAGGTTCACTTCCTGCGACCGGAGGAGGAAGTGAGAAACAGGAGAAGAGACCAACGTCCTCTTCTCTTCCAGCTCACTGGTTCTACCACCGGTGCCATCCTGCAGGTTATTCCCGTCCTGCAGTGGATATCTATAGCCTCTGTTCGGAAGCATCTGTCACAGCTGCTGCTCCGTCACCTTTTCTATTATTTACACAGACATTTGCATCGGAGCTTTTTCCCTGATGCTCTCAATTCCAGAGGATTTTACTACTTCGAGAAACAAAATACAGATATTGTTCTAAACGCAATCGTCAGGTTTGACCAGAGCTGCAGCGAAGCGACTCCTGTGGTTTCTGAGTGGTTCACGTGGGAGTGAAGATGTGTGGGAGCAGGAAGAAGAGACATTAAAGCGCGGAGGGTTTGTTCTACTTCAGGTTAATAGAGTGAGCAGCTGAAGCAGGAGGAGAAGAGGATGAATTATCTGTTAATGTGAAGGTGAGAAAACAAGGAAACACAAACGCGTACAAGGAAAAATAAGAATATTCAGATCTTTCTGGAAAAAACGCTCGTCTCTTTTTCCGTCTCTTGTATTTAGCCTTTTGTTCTTTGCTGTTGTGATTCAATAAATCACCCAAATTAGGATCCATCCAGTTCATCTTTCTATATAATGTGAACAGATTCCCTCAAGGTGTAACGGAGACATCTCAGAATCTGAGAGAAAACGGTTCAACCTGACGAGTGTTGATCGTGTCTGTTGTTCACTGACCTCCGATCACAGACGTGCATCTCCTGAACGTTTCTCTTTGTGAACGGATGAATCATCCTCAGCAGCTTCTGGTTTCACATGTTGGAGTCGATACTTGGATCCTATCTTTGTCTCCTGCCTGATATTCAACACCAGAATCTGCTGCTTCCTTCAGCGTGAAGCAAGTGTTCAGGTGAATGAAGTCGAATCTAGTGAAGTCAAGTAAAACTCTTAATATGATGATGTTCAACTTTTACATGAAAGATTGTTTGTTGAAATTAAAGATAATAAACTGACGTAACGTTGGTTCCAGCTCAGATGCACAAAGGTTTGGAAACGCTGCAGATTCTGGATCTGTTCATGCTGATGCAGAAAATCAGGCACAAACTGTTCCAAAGCTTCATATTTTACATAATAGCTTTTCCCTGCAGCTCTGTGCTTTGGCCAAAAAATAAATAAAAGACATAATCCACCTCTGAGGAAGTGGGAGACTTTGTGCCAGCGAGCCGAGAACATGAAACCACACATGAGAACAGTGTCAACCTCCTCTTCGGAATCTCAGCAAGAACCGAAATGAGAATATTTACCAAACGCCAAACTATTCCCTCTAATGTTGAGTTATGTGTTTGAAAGTAGAAGCAGCAGAGAAAGGAAGGGAAGGATTAAATGTCAGGATGTCATGACTGATGTCACTGATCCGTCCTTGTTCTCAGTCTGGTTCTGCTCAGTCTGGTTCTGCTCAGTCTGGTTCTGCTCAGTCCAGTGAAACACTCGTTCAGTCCTTTCTCAGATCTAAATAGTTCGTTAACGTAATGAAGTCCCAGCAGGGAGATAATTACAGAGGAGAATCAGAGGACGCCACGAAGACGCCAAAGGTCACCGCCATTGATTCTCTGCTCGCCCGAAGGCGTCTCGTTGGACGGACACGTGGCGAAATGAGCAGGATGAAAGATGGAGTCGAGGCCCCTGAGATCGTGAAGCGGGGACCTGTGGGCGGCGCCACTCGTCATCGCAGCTGTGGAGGAAGTGACACGCTGACCGCTGAGGGAGCGGCTGTAAAAGTTCTTCTCTGTCCTTCCACCAAGTGAATGGAAATCTGTTGCGTGGTGAAAACCAACCAGTGGTGAAACCTTGTCACCACCAGGGGTCCAGAAACACAACTTCCTTCACCTCAGTGATATTCAGTGTTTTCCACTGTCTTGTTACCGTGAGCTCAGCTGACGTCCTCTCAGCTTCTGTTCAGCGTCTCAGATGTTGGCGTTCAGCGGCTGCGCGGCGCCGTCGGGCTCGAGGACGGAGCAGCAGCAGGGTTACATGGAACCCGCCGGCGCCCAGATGGTCTGAGACGGATGTGTGAAGCGTGAAAGGAGGATGAAAGAAATACAGACGAAGAATACGATGGTTTTCTTTCTCTCTGGCTGCTCTGTCGGTCGGTGAACCTCCTGCCAACAACCACACCAAACTGTCCCCTTGTTCTTCTCTTGAAAATGGAGCCGACAGATTAATACTAAATAAGACATTAAGAGTAAGGGGACGGAAGAGAAGCAGCGTGAACAGAGCTGCAGATCCGTCTCCTCCGGTCGGTGCATCGAGCGTCGGGGGCCACACGGACTCAGGAGCCGCAGGAGCAGCAAAGGTTCCTCTGCACACCAGCAGAGGAACCAAGGTCAATAGTTATATGAATATAATGAGTGGGGGTGGAGCCTGACTGAGAGCTCAAGGACACGCCCACCTACACCTGCCACCTGCACCCATTGGACGGTACTAGCTGTCAATCACACTGTGGTATCCCCCCCCCCCCCCACACATCCGGTGCTTTATGGTCTGTTTGACTCTAAATGATCATAATTCACTAAATGAACATCAGCTGTTTGAAGAAGACTTGAAACTGCATTAGCTAGCTTCTGAGTGACAGGTTCACTGTCGGTGTGGACGGTAAAAACTTTTTATGGACGACAGCAAGAACAAACACGTCGCTAATAAAGCTGCACAAGATAAACGACGCAGCACTGGAGCGGAACTCCGAGTTACAGATTATCTTCTGATTGTTTCCCGATCATCCCACTCAGCCAACATGGCCGACTCCTCAGAACATCGGATTAGTGAGGAACTGAATCTCACACATGAAGAGTAAAGACTCAGAATGTGGAGAGGAAGGACGTCGAGGGAACAGCTGAACGAGCCTCTTGTATCCAGGCAGAGAGAAAGTGGAAGGGAACTACCCACAATGCCCCTGTGTACTCACATAATCTGCCACTCTGACGCACACACACACACTCACACACACACACTCACACACACTCACACACACTCACACACACACACACACACACACTCTAATAAGGCAGAGTGCTTAACTCAGCAAACTGCAGGCGAAGCTGATGTTACTCACGTTGTCTCTCGACTCGACCTTTGCTTTTCCAGTATTTTCTGTTTCTGAGACGAAGAACGTTTCTGAGACTGAATCATAAACTTATTAAACGTCTGTTTCACTCGTGTCAAACATGTTAAACTGTTACAACATATTTTCTACAGTTCTCCCAGTTTGAAATACGCTCACGACTTTGTGGAGTTTAGGTCTGAACACCAACAACTGGAAACAGATGTTCACGTGGAGGCTTCATTCAGCTTCAGGTGAACAACAGTTTCATCACATGGATCAAAAACACACAACTGACTTTACACAGAAGAGAAAATCGAACGAAGCCACAACTTTTCTGCTTTTAACGAATAAAACCCGAAGAACTTCAGCAACTCGTGTGTTTAATGCGATGATCTTAGTGACTCGAGTTCTGCTTCAAGGATTCAAACAGGACTTTGCTTCCTGAGCTCGACTTTCACCATTCGTACGTCACCGGGGGGGATTTCTACACAACCTCTGAAGACTGGGGTTCAGTCACGTCTTCAGGAACGTGACTATCAACAGTTGTACGTGACTCGGACTCGTGTGACTTTGGTAACTCTAGCGTGACATTCATAACTTGGGACGTTACCTAAACGTTGGATTCAAACTTGAACAGAACTTTATTGACGTGAACATAATAAAAGGGCTTCAAACGTTCATTTGGATCCTTGGTCATTACTCTTATGAGTCAGACCTCGTTGAGCTGAACATTAGATCCACGGTTATTAAAACATGAGTTTGGTGACTCAGTCTCGAGCCTAATGACTGAATGAAGTTTAAATAACCGCATGTACGTGTGTGACCAATACGAGTCCAGGCTAATGCCCAACACCTGTTGTGGTTTGTTGTTTTCCTGGCTGGACTTTCTGTTTCTTCCATCTCTCCATCAGATCCCTGTGGCATCGTGCTGGGTGGTTCTGGCTCCGGAATCAAAGTGTGGGTCTGGCAGCAGCTTCTCCATGAGCAGGAATGCAGCCGAGCTCTCCCTGGTATCAGAGAGACAAACTACTCTGTGCCGCGCTCCACTGAAAACCACAAGGACGACAGAAAAACACAAACGGCTGCGAGCAGAACGCCAGAACCAGGTTTTCACCACATTCAGTACAAACTGTGAGCTGATGTTCTGAAGTTCCTCCGGACGACCGGGAGATAAACACCAGGCAGCTGGAGGTGGTTGGGTTGTACTGCAGTAATGTGGGTACTTTACTGTAAACAGCTCCACAGATACCATCTCACAAGCAGCTGTCAATCAAGTCCAGTTCTGACTGCAGGAGAGAAAACGGATCAAAACTCGTCGACTGAGAAAATCTCGCTCCGTGGAAAACTTGAATCTTCCTGTTTTCTTGCACTTTCCTTCTCCATCATTACATAAACCAACAGGGACGTTTCAGGCCTTTTTAATAATGTACTACTTCACTGTTTGTATATATAATTTATTAGAGAAAGAAACTGTAACAACACTCGACCTAGAAAAGAAAACGAGATTTTATGAGAACATTAGACGAGGATTTACTGTTCATATTTGACACATTAGGCTGTTATAACATGTTTCCACCTGAGGTGTCACTAGTGAGCACTTTCTTGATGACGTCTCAGCCAACGAGGTGTTTTCATCAGCGTTTGTCTGTGTGTTACCGGATTTACATGAAACTTTGTGGAGGGACGACGCATGAACCAATTAATAACTCACGCAAATTACAAACTGATCTGGAAAACTGTCTGGATGCAAGAGTTCTTTCCCCCCCCACTGTCTTAAACGTGGCGAGATAGAGGGTTAGCCTCAATTTCAAATCAATCTGAATCCTTTTAAATTCATTATAGGATCTTTTTAAGTAGTTTGACTTCAGCCTGTAAACCACCACAAGAATAATGTTCTTCTTCTAATGAAAGAGTTGATTTATTGTGTTGTTGTGCTGCTCAGACGACATCAGGACTTAAATTAGGACGGTTTCTGACGGACAGATGCTCTGATGCCTTTTGTTTCGCTCTTGTCCTGATTTGGATTTTCTGGCTCCAGGAAACATGAACTCACGTTTCCCAGCCTCAGAGATTCCACCTGAACGGGTGGAACCTGCCAACGCTGCGTTTCTCATCTCAGACCAGAGAGATTATATTTTCATCTTTGCATTCTTTCTGTCACTTCTCTCTTGCCGTCAGTTATCAGGAGTGACGGTGGATAAAGCTCCTCTCGGCCTCTCGTCCTCGGGGGCTCCGAGCAGAAGCTTTCACCCCCGCTGGGATCGGGGGGGGCATGTTCAGCCAAATCCTTCGCTGCAGACACACTCCTGCAATCCAAATCCCCCGTTTAATACCCGGACATGAAGGACTAATGGAGACGGGTGAGGAAGGAGGCAGAGACACACACACCCCCCCCCCCCAGAAACACACAAACACACACTGAGCTTTTGGAAAAACACCTGAACAATCAATTAACCCCAAGAACCCATGAAATGAAAAATACAATGTCAAATACATGTTTTAAATGTATATAAACGGCCACTAGTCTACGTGCGACCACAGAACTGTGAGCCTCCTCTTATATAAATATGCTGCAGGTACATTTAAAAACGATATAACATGTTAATAAAGTGTATATTAATGACAGCAGTGTGTGTCTATATGGACGGATGTGTTTATGTTTCAGTGACGTGCTGCTCAGAGACGTCGAGTCTGAATCCACCGAGAACCAGGGAACCTTCAAAGGCTTAAACAAGAGAACCGACCATCAAAGACCTGCGCACACACACACGCGCACGCACACGCACACGCGCACACACACGCACACGCACACACACGCACGTGCACGTGCACGCGCATGCACACGCACGCACCATCCTCAGTGGGTTGATCGTCCACCTGAGGCGTCAGAAAACACAGAATCTGTTTCTCTACATGAAGAGAAACCCACCGGGCCCAAAACAACAAGAGCAGTAAACAACTAAGATGTTTCTCCTGAATCTCGGCTTTTTGTTTCACGATCGGTCAAATGGATTCTGAATAAAGACAGATACCAGCACGGAGCTCCTTCACCCTTCAGACCAGAATCTTACATTTCAACACACAGCAAACTGATAATTCCCGAGTCGTGTGGGTCGGTTGGGTTCTGCTCCAGCAGAGCAGATGAGGAGGGGATCAGCTGTGTGGACGCACTAAGACACAAATCAGGCAGATCCAGTCTCAGGGGAAACTGGCACTTAGTCGACTGAGCCTCCCCGACTCTTACAAATATTTATACATACACAGCTTTGTAGAACTAGGTCTGTGGAAAACACGATGCCTGCCTGGATCTGTCATTTCTATTTACATTAGGTTTGCTGAGCTACAGACGAGGAGCTGATGGTTTATAAATGAGACATATCGTGTTTTCTCTTTCCTCCAGTTTGTTATAAAGGTTTTTTAGTGAATGTAGAAGTTCTCGTCACCTCGTCAGTCGTCCAGACTTCACTTCCTCGTTGTCGTGATGTCACAGTGCTCAACATTAGCATAATGCACGCCCACCCTCTGGTCGGACACGCCCCCTAACAAAGCCAGAGGCTGCGTTTTTTGCTCCAGTTTCCAGGTTGAACATGTTTCCTCTCAACTAAATACAAAACAAGGTTAAACAAAGATCTCATTTCTGTTCTCACTCTTGGTTCCTGTCAAACAACCTTGAGGTCAGCGCTCCACTGCAGGCGTGTGCATTCCAACAGCCTCCCTCATGGGCGGGTACCGTTCAACCAGGGTCATCGGATCACTCAACAGATCACGTTTTAGTTTGATGTCATTTTAATCCCAGAAAAACTGAAAAACTCGAACCGGACGTTACTGTGAATCAGATAAAACATCGTTTGTAGGAAACAGATTTGAGAGCTGTGGTGACGAAGCAACGAGGAGTTGGAGAATGAAGATATTCTGTGACTGAGACTTCTCTCTGATCTGTATCTGCAGAGTCTCCGGACACGTTAAGTGCGTCTGCAGGGTTTGGTTTCCTGAGTGAAACCGGCCGAAGCGTCTCCTCCGTGTGGAGTATTGATTCAGTGGAGTCAGACAGAACATCACAGCGGCCACTGGACTGTGGCTGCTGACTCTTAATGGACACGGCTCCCAGGGAAGTCAAGCTGTGCTCAGCTGCGTGTGTGCCAGCACGCCTGCCGGGGCTTATGGGATTGAATGGAGAGAGACAGACGGGGGGGGGGGAGAGAGAGAGAGAGAGAGAGAGAGAGAGAGAGAGAGAGAGGAGAGAGGAAAAGAAGGAGAGAGAGAGAGAGGAGAGAGAGAGAGAGAGAAGAGAGAGAGAGAGTTTATGACACTGACATTTATATTTGACAGTGAAGGTGAACGTACACGAGAAGCTGCTTCGACCTGAATGAATCAGACTCCAGGTCAAAGGTCAGTCAAAACAAACGCTGCAGATTGTTTAAATGAACCGAACCAACTGGGACAGATCCTCTCATCTCGAAAACAACTGATTCTTTAGAACCACGTCCAATGTTAATATAGGTTCATTGATTTGGGCCAAAGAATTCAACAATAGAACAACAAACCTTTTAAGTGACCACGAGGTAATGACGAGAGCTGCACAGCTGCAACAGCACAATCCAAAATATGACATATGACCATACGACCATACGACGCCCACTAATCAGGGATGAACGTTGCTTTTTGAAAGCGTCAGAAGCCAAAAACATCAGCAACCCCTGGTGAACACTTTATATTCTACTACATCTCAAACTGCTGGTTTTAAAAACTGACAAATCTCCTCAAAACGCTGCATAATTCAATGCTTTCATAAAGTGAATCAGTCGATAACACTCGGTTCTGAGTCTCTGTGCTGATCCAGGCTGAAGGGATTCATCATCGACAGACATTTTGATAGTATTACCACATGTGGAGGAGAGGGGGCGAGAGAGATGAATATGTATGAGGAGAGAGAGAGAGAGAGAGAGAAACGCAGCGGAACTAAACCACCGCACGCTCTGCTTCCAGATCGCTGCCTCCGTCTCCTCAACTCGCCGTAACCCACATACTGTAACTGAGCCTCGGCCCCACGCACCAGTGCACCGGGGGGGGGGGGGGGGGGGGGCGGCCGCGCCGTGGGAGAATAGACCCGTCACATCTGCAGGAGGCGAAGAGACGAGGTTTCAGAGGGAGAGAAACTCCTGCTTCACGGGGAGCAGGTGTCATGGCGTCCTGAAGACGCTGCTCATACCACGGAGATACATAATCCTGTTACAAGACAGATAATTAGCAAAATGTAAATCTGGATCGTGGTGCTGCTGAAAAACAAACGCACATTAAAACTAGAAATTGAAACCTGAGTTTCCGCCCTGTGACGTCACGCCTCCACCAACCAGTGCAGTTTCTGTCCCTCCAGATGTTCCTGATGTTGTCATAATAAAAGGTCATAACTCTGCAACATATATATTGACGACGTGTTATATATACTGTATCTTTCAGGCTCTAGTTGTGTTATGTGGGTCAACAACACAACTTTACACAACCTGGTGACGAGTCCAGAGGGGGTTTGGACGATCGGATCATAATCGTCAGAATCGGATATTTTTATTAGACTTAGCAAGAAGCTAATGAGAAGAAGTCAGAGCTGAGAAGTCGTCCTGTGAAATAACTCAAATCAACAACTCTCACCAACTCCATGTTAAAGTCATTAAAGATATAATATTTCCCATAACATAAGAGAGTTTCATGAACCACCTGAGATCTTCCATGAATCCAGAGTCGCTCGGCTGCAGAGGACATTTCAACACGAGTTTATTTCCGTGGATTACGACATTTGTTCCACCTGGAGTTCGGACCGAGTCATTTCAGACGGGGGGGGGTTCCTCTGCTCACCATGTGACAGGAGAGAGAGACAGTGGAGGAGGAAACCAAATTCAATTACAGCGAAGATGAAGCGAGGCGAGAGGAGGCGACAGGGGGGGGGGGAAACAGACGGGTAATGATACGAGAGGAGGGAGGGAACACGCAGAGGTAAAGAGCCAACGAGCTCAGAAACAGGAAGCTGAGATCCCAGAGCGCCGCCGAGCCGCTGACGAATCACACGCAGGCTGGTGACAGACCCGGGGAGGGGGGGGGCGACCATCACAGTTTTTAAATAAAGCCCTGACACCAGGACGCGCTCGTCGTTTCTCATTATCACCTCCTGCAGGATCGCGCTGGTAACACGAGCCCAGCGGCGCTTAGAACTTTACAGCTCGGGAAAACATCCAGCTCACTTCTCCAATTAACAGTCTTCTGCATCCAAACTCAATTAAAACTGATTGGTTTAATTAATTAATTGCCCCCCAGCAGACATTAACTACAACTCCCAAGGTGCATTTCACCAAGAAGCCTCCAATCACGGAGCCGAACGATGCGAATGTTGGACGTTGACGATAAAACTAAGAAACAATCTGCTCACGTTTTAATTCAGTGTCAGTTCTCGTCTAACTCGCTTCTTCTCCATGGCAACAGCTGCAAAGGCTCATGGGAAATGTGGGATTAATGGCCATCAGCCAAACCAACAACCTGATGTGAGTTTAAATAATTAGAACTGGTCGTCTCATTAATAAGATGTTGACCTTTGACCTTTCGGAAGTAAAACGTCATCGCAGCATAATTTAATCCCATTTGACATTTGAGTGAAATGTCATAATTAACATGTAAATCTGAATTAAACAAAACATGTTGATCATTTACTGAGACATTGACCTTTGACCTTTATTCCATCAGGTCAGCCTCTGAATGTTCGGCCCAATTTAACTATTTAATTGAATTTCTTCAGACGTCGTGTTCATGAGGTTAAAAACGTTTGACCTTTGACCCCCGACATCTCCACGTTTCTGCCATATCTAAAGAAAAGCTCTCAACCTTCTCCGGAGACATCACGAGAACAGGAAGCTCATCCCGAAAAACAAAATGTCTCCAGGTTCCACGGGCGCCGACGCCGAGGAGAAACTAAACGCTGTGACATTTACACAGAGTGGGGGGGGGGGGGGGATGATATAAAGACAGAGCAGGAATATTTTTAGACGAAAGCTCGTGGGTTCAGTCAAATCTAAAGTTTCTAAATAAAACTTTACACGTTACGTTCACACGTCCCTGGTGTTTCAGCGGCTTCACTGTGGATCATGTAAATTCACTTTGAGGTTCCATGACATCACGTCCGCGGGTCTGAACCCTGAACGCTGCCCGAGCGTCACGTGGCTCAGCCTCCAGGTCATCAGCGTCCGACCCGGATGAAGACCTTCAGATGTGCTCCACAGCCAATCACAGCATTTAAAACACTCCGATTGTTCTCAAGTGCTCCCAAACCCACAGAATCTATTTATAATGGACGACTGCGTCTGGATCGGTTTCTTCTGTACATGTGAAAAACATTTCACAGCTTTTCTGAACCGACACACGGATCCAGCAGCTGCACACACACGCACTTCACTGATATCAACGTGGAGCTCGTCCATCTCCAGCCAAGCACCGGCTCACACTCTAATGTAAACTAGAGCCGGGTTCCAGCTGTGGTTTCCAACCGTGTCCTCACAAGACAATAAAAAACCCTCCGGTGACACGTGGAACAAATAACGTCTGCAGACGGGAGGAGGAGGAGGAGGAGGAGGAGGAGGAGGAAGCTCGACTCACAGCTGGGACTGTTCCTCCACTTCCACACACTGATTTAAGAGTTTTCAACGAGACGCTGCAGCCACTTAGCATCTAACAGCTGGGGGAGCTCCGCAGTGGAGGTCGGACCAGGTCAGACCCGACCCCCCCCCCCCCCCCCACACACACACACACAGTTTCCAAAGCGGCACAATCTAGTGTCTTTGATATAATGTCAACACAACATTAAAGAACTTCCTGACTCCACATCCAGTAAGAATCTCTCTGTATTTAAGGAACTGATATTTCAGAGCTTTCCGTGGTTTCAGTGAAACAGGAGAAGAAGCCGGATGAAGCAGACTTTACTGTAAACCCTCAGACTTCAGTCACAGAGGTAGCACAGCTCCAATTACTGTAAACTGGTCCAGGTCCATTTAGCCGGAACAGAAACAGAAACAGATAATATTTCTCACTTACTGGAAAGGAATGATCTGCAGCTTCTGGCCACAACTGAGCAGTCGGAGGAAAACTCTGCGTCTCCCGGCGCAGAAGGCTGGACGTGGTGAAGACGCCGCCGCTGAGCCAGGACAGAAAATCCCGGTCTAATCTTCACAGTCAGGGGTGAAAGGTTTCAGAAGATCTTCAGACTGAGCCTGACAGAGATTTGGCCGTTTAAAGCCTCCACCAGCAAATCCACTGGTCCCTGAACTGCTCACTGACGAGGCCTGGTCCAGTTTCACTGCATATTCTCAGTAAAGCAGTAAAGCACAGTGAAGCTAAAACCACAAACCTCACAATGATCCTTTGTTAAAGTCAACTGTGAATCGCTGTGATACTGGAGACAAATGAGAAAACCTGATGATTCTCAGGCAGGTTCTGGAGTTATGATAATCATATCAATCCAGGTGGACTCGTGAAGATCGTGTGTGACGGAGTCCGGAGGTAAAAAGATCCTCAGAACGTTGTCAAAGGAGCAGTGAGCGTTCTGACGTGAGGGGAACATCCAACAAATCTGCTGCTGAGACGTGAGTTCTGAACAACGACAGTTACACAAGCCCGACCAATCAGGTGTCGGCTGATCTTTGGTCCATGTCCCATCTGGTAACACGGAGGAGGCGGGTGTTTAATGGGCTGTGATCTTTGTGAATCTACAGTTTCTGATCATTAACTTTGTTTAAAATGATAAAAACACACGGACAACATCCACATTTCAAAATATTAACACGTAATATTTTTGTTAAGATAACGAAACTGGAACTGAAGAAAAACTATAAATCCAGATGATCCAAACAGGAACATTCCAGTTTGTATATATTTGATATTTGATTTCTTGAGGATGTGAAGACGTTTCCGTGTCTGAAATGCGTTTGGTCGGATTATTAAACACACACACACACACACACACACACACACACACACACACACACACACACACACACACACACACACACACACACACACACACACACACACACACACACACACACTCTGAATTGACACCTCCCTCCACTGACCTCATTAGCTACTAGTTTCAGTTTCTATCCTCCCCCCAAATCCTGATCCTCTAAATCCCCCTCCGCTCACCCCACCCCCTCCCCCCCCACTGTCTGCTCTCCTGCTCCTACCTCCCCGTGGCGTTGGGTTCACTTGTGCACGTGGAAGCTGCTTCACAAAGAAATGAAGTCTCTGGAAATCATGGATCTGTGAGGTTCACTGTTCAAACTGCACTGGTTCCTGTCGGAGCCTCGGGCTTCAGCCACGTTCATTATTACAGCTGTTAACTCAAACCGGAGCAGAGTCGTTTGTTCTCGACCTTGAAAACATTCAGTCTAATTCACTGAGATAGAAAACTAGATTTTTTTGGGGGGGGGGTTGGTGCAAAAGTGTAATGCAAAAAAAACCAACATCCCTAAAACACTGATTTCTATTCTATCTTGATTTGAGCGACCCGACCTGTTACGGGATCGGACCAAAGCGACACACACATTTATTTGTTATTATTACAACATCAACCGAGGAGGTCGTTCCCATCGTGGAGCCTCGACACCTCGTGCACTGTCCTCGCTCCCATCAGGTCATATCTGCATCAGGTCATATCTGCATCAGGTCATATCTGCATCAGGTCATATCTGCATCAGGTCATATCTGCATCAGGTCATATCTGCATCAGGTCATATCTGCATCAGGTCATATCTGCATCAGCACACGAATACCAAACAGACCAGAATGTAACAAACAGGAAACCAACACTATTCAGTTATTAACTTTCTGATGTTTGTGTGTCACAGCTCTCGTCTCACGTCACCGACACTCGGACCATTTGAAAACTCTTCAGTCTTTTTGTGGGTTTCAAGAATTTACACAACCTCTGTTTGTCAGTGTGGAATTCTCCTTAAACAACCGTTGTGACCACGACACTCTCTCTCTCTCTCTCTCTCACTGTCTGTCTCTGTCTCTCGCCCTCTCTCACTGTCTGTCTCTGTCTCTCGCCCTCTCCCGGTCCACACAGGACAAACTCTGTCCTCCTGTTTACACAGAGACCCAGTGAGACCATCTGTGTTTAACTGCTGCAGCGTCTACACACAGTCTAAAGGAGCTTGGAAAAGGCAGAACTGCAGTCGGGGGGGGGGGGGGGGGGGGAGGACAAAGGGAGGATTTGAGAAATCTAAAGTGAGGAGGAGGAGGAGGAAAGGACATGGGGAGTGATGAAGAGGAGGTGGAGGAAGATGGAGGCAAAAAGCAAACGGCTGTGTAGAGATTGAAACACCCTCACAAATAGAAATATATATATATATATATATGTATATACGTGATCAATAACCTGCTAATAATCAAACATGCAGCTTCTGAAGGCAGCCGTGCAGGTGCAGAGGTCCACGTCCCCTCACGCAGCTGCAGGTGAAGTCCATGAAGTCCAAAGGTTCACGGCTTTAAACAACCAGCACAGACAAATGACCCGTTACTGGGAAACGAGACGGAACCGCTTTGACTTCCAACGTGAATCCAGAGCGACTTCGGCTCTGAGGGGTTCACACAACGGCCACCAGGGTTAAAAACAAGGGGGGGGGGGACGTGTTGATTAGAACCGTGGTGAAACGTTAACGTCTGAAAGCTGCTTCAGTCTCGCTCCTGGCTGGTTTCCTGTAAGTCGTTTGTATATGAAGGAGCAGTTGCCACGGTTACAACCACAGCTGTCAACATCTGTAGAGATGAGACGGAGAGAATAAGAAGAGAGAAGGTGAGGAAACGGAAAAAAGATCATCAGCCGAGGAAATCAATCACACTCATCAACACCTCAGTGCTTTCCAGTTTCAGCCTTTTATTCAGCAGCAGCCTCGAGTCTGTGGAGACGCTCGACTCACGATACAGCACACACACACACACACACACACACACACACACACACCACACACACCACACACACACACACGCACACACACACACACGCACACACACACACACACGCACACGCACACACACACACACACACACACACACACACAAACACGTTTAAAAGCTCGACATGCGTTTTAGCTACTCATCAGAAATAATCTCCGTCCACACGAACACATCTGAAAACCCGTCACGTGACCGTTCACATAAACATTGATCCTCATTTGTTAGTCAGGTCATTTTAAACGTCTGTGGTTCATCACGAGTTTACGTAGAGAAACGTGTCTGTGATTTATTCCTATAACTGAATGTGTCATTTACAAGCTGACACGTTCAAATCTCGCACAACGAACCCGACTCCCTGCTGACGTCCACGGAGACGAGCTCGGTGTGCGAGAGCGAAGCTAAAAATACGAGCTGCTGCCTGACGTCTCTTCTCCACGAACGCGCGAGGCCACGAACGCGCGAGGCCACGAACGCGCGAGGCCACGAACGCGCGAGGCCACGAACGTGTGAGGCCAGAGAGCAAGTGATTCACACAGAAGTGGAGGAAATCTGAAAAGCTGCAATGTTCCGCCTGCAGCCTGCCTCTTGTACCGCAGCGCTCAGCTGGCGACCTTTGACCCCGGCAGCAGAATGACGGCCTGACACTCGGCCTGACACTTTCACTTCGCTGACTCAGCGCTTTAATAAAGCCGACTGAGCACTGATCATCCAACAGACCAGTGGCTTTGGGCTCAACGGCAGAAACCTCCATCGACTAAACTATTTCCTCCCTCGGGCCCAGAATGTGTGACAACTTCCTGTTTGACACTGATGGTCACCGTTGGCTACGGGAAGAACACGGAACGAAGCCGATACTGTCACATTGTCTTGCTTCAATATTTAGGAAACTAGCAAACGTAAAATTGGAGGAGCGTGTGGACGGATTTCAGGTTCTACTGATCCAGTTTCACAAATACAAACATTTGCTCCAATGTTTTCCCCAAATCACAGATTTATTGATGAGATTATATTTTGGGTTCGGTTTCGGCTAAGGACAAAATAAAATCCACAAAATGCGATAAAGAGAAATGACGGTAGATAAATGATCTAATGCTACTTGTAGCCGCGTTGGTTTAGAGAAGAGAAACCAAACGTCTCTGAACCAGTGAACGTCTGAAAAGACAAAGTGCAGCTTGAGGTGCGGAGGCGAGAAATGTAGGATAAAGAACAACGGGGGGGGGGGGAATCGTTCAGGGACTGAAAAGCAAGAAGCTGTTTTACATGAGGCTCCACTGACTCTGATCTATATTCATCTGAGAGCCTGAGAATCACAACACCAGCATCTTCCTACTGCTTCATCACCGTCAGAGACAGAGAGAGAGAGGTCAGAGGTCAGAGGTCAAACATGGACACATCTGGACCCTCAGAGCAAGGACACTGAAGGAGAATCTGTCATGAAGCTGACCCCCTGTGTGTGTGTGTGTGTGTGTGTGTGTGTGTGTGTGTGTGTGTGTGTGTGTGTGTGTGTGTGTGTGTGTGTGTGTGTGTTTTCAGTCCATTAATAATAAGGTCCGTCTCTCACTGGCACCAACACGTCTGCAGCAGACAGAATAATCGGTGCAGCCGGACGGAGGCTTCGGAAAACAATAAACTGTGAATCTGATATAATGTCTCCATTCATTCATTTGTTTATGTTGTTTATTCACAAGTATTGAATCAAAGCTGCAAACAGCGATGATCGGGGCCTCACGTACGCTGGACTTATACCGAGCGACAGAAGCAAATGACAGTTCCAAACTGCAGGTGGCGCTATGGACACGTTTAAATATCGTCATGTAGATGTCTTCAGGTCGGGACTTTATAATCCAACGTGAAGATTTATGCAGATGCGACTACGTTTTGGAATAGAGCTCCATCGATTCGTCGATTCAGATCCACTGATGAGCCTTTGCATTCGTTTCCGTTTGAGATCTGAAAAGTGATTTTGCAGAAGTTGGAGGCAGATCAGTTTCAGACTCGCCTCCCAGTGAAGACTCAGTCTCATCGTGTCGGTAGATTCTTGTAAACACAGATTCTCAGGTTGGTCCGATTGATTCTCTCGAACCCTCAACGGCTCGTTCACCAAACTGCCAAAATGACCACTCAATTCAAAATGGCCGACTCCCTGTTGGTTTTAGGCCATTTCTCCAGAAGGCTTTTTTTTACATCTGTGCCCGATACATGTGCCGACCAACGTTCATGCATCTGAAGCAGAGGGAGAGAAGCCATCTGACCACGGCCACGCACAAGACCTGTTTCAGGCGGCCGCTGCAGGGGCGTGGTCACACGTGGTCACACGTGGTCACGTGTGGTCGTGATGTGGTCAGAGCGACAAACCATCAGCACGGCCATTCAGCTCCTTCACACACATCACAGCTCGAAGGCCGAGTCGTACCTTCCATCGCTGGGTGACTCAAATTCTCATCAGATAGTTTTGTCTGATTAAGTTTCTCGAACTAAAACCGACTTGGTTGCGGTTCAGGAGAGCCCCTGTTGGTGGATAAAGGAATAACAGTTAACTATTGATTGACTGGAAAAGGCCAAAAGATAACAAATTGTTTTCATCCTCATAAAACATGATTTATCCAGGTATGTTTTGAAAAGAGCAGCGTGATCCCAGAATGCCTGAGCAGGTTTCAGCTGTGTTTGGTTTCAGCTGTGTTTGGTTGAGTGTCAGTGCTGGAGCCGACCTTGGATCCCGACCTGAGGGAGAACACAGATTTCCCAGAGGTAAACAAACACACTGAACTACTGCAGGTGGAGAAACGTGAGCGGCTGAAAGAAAAGGAACAAACTGTCCTGGAGGTCACTTTGTCTGAGCCCGCGTTAATGAAACATGACTCAGAGTTCGTCGACCCTCCTGCTCGGCTCCTCTTACCACCATTTTCTTCTTTTGTGCGCCTGCCAGAGGTGACGCGTCAGGTAATGGCTTCCTCAAACAGCTGGAGGGGTCAGGGGTCATATGACTGTAGCCCCCCCGGCCAATCAGCAGCAGCCACAGAGCGCTCGGCATTCCTGAATGTCTGCGGATTGTTTGATATTGGATCGCAGTGATTCGCTCACAGCGTCAGCTCCTCTGCTCAAGGAGCTGCTGTCCTTGTTCCTTCTCACTTCAGGGACCAGATGAAATAACAAACTTCATACGTCTCTAGAATCTGAACTCTGGACACAGTTGAATTTAACATCACACACCAGACGTCACCTCTGTGAATGTAAACGTGTCATTTCACTTAATCCAACATGAACATGGTTGGGTTCTGGAAAATGGTTCCGACCAGGTTGTACTTCCTTCAGGGCCGGTTCCTCTCGGACCGAATCTCCACAGATTATTTTCTGTTCCGGAGCTCTGACCTGAAACAGTTGCTCTGCTCACAGGCAACACAAACATCCCGCATGTGTGAAGTCAACATGAACTTTGACTCTGGTGGCAGCTCCACGGCTCCGACAGCTCATCACCTGAGGTCACAGCTCGTCGCTGCCTCGGACTCAACAACAGGCCTCAGCGCTAAACGGTCCAAAGGAGATTGTACACGACAAACTCACTGAAGCACCTGACGACACCTGGATGGATTTGAAAGGTTCCATGTGTGATAACTTGTGTGACCCCATGAGGAGCACGTCAGCCGGTTTAGGAGCTGGAATTGAAACGACGAACCTCAAATGAGCTAAAACAACGTTATTCACTAAACTACGCAAAACAACAACCTTCATTTTCCAACTAATTTTCCTCGACTTCCTTTTTTCTGAGCGATTCAAAAACCTACCAGCGTCCTCGTTGTGGTCGTTCTCTCAGAGACGAGTTCGACTCTGGCATAAAACACAGAGGCTGACTCATCAGTCATCTGGATGCTTCCTGCTCGTTATCGCATCACTTCTGGCAGCCGGCTCTCAGCCACTTACAGCTAATGGCCAGTCGAGGGCTGAGATGGACGAGGCGGCCGGGTCCACGTACACCGCAGGTGAGGGAGGGAGCCGCAGATTCCACTGCTGCCACAAACAACCGAGGACCAGAGCTCTGATCGGTTCTGACGAGCTCAACGCGGGACCCGTGGGATTCACTGAGTAAATCAGAGTAAATGTTTCCTATCAATCAAACCTCGTAGAAGTGTCGTCTGTCACAGCTACAGTAGATGCAGTAGGTCAGGGGGTGGGGGGGTGGGGGGTGTTCCATGTTGTTTGGGGTCAGCCGTGTTTCAAAGTATCGGCCTTTGTTCAAACCCCATCAAGTGTGAAAAACGGGGGCAGAGCCGCAGCCTCTGCTCCGACAGAACTCACACGTGGACGCCATGAGAAAGGAAACGTGAACCTGCCGGTCGGTTGATGTTGGTTTGTTGACGCTCTCGCTCACGCTAACAGGACGACGCACACGCGTGTGAAGTCGGACGTGATTTACACTCTTGTAGTTTGGGAGGAACCCGCAGAGACTCGAGATCCACAAGTTCACAAGCAGGTTAGAGACGAGCGGGAGACACAAACAAGACCCGTGAAATCAAACCTGTGACGGAAATCAAACCTGTGGACCGGAGGTTTATCCTTCTGACTCTGACAGGTTGACATGTTCGTCAATAAACCAAAAAACAACTCACAGAAGAATCTGGCGTCGAACTTTGACAGCCCCAATCAAATTTGGGAAATGAGATACTGGGATGGAAAAAATCAAGTGTAATATGTATTGTATAAAACAACGTGCTGAGTTTTTGGCATCTAAGGATTGTTTGTTCATGCTGATGTTTTTGTTAAATATCTTCCCGACAGATGAAAACTGTCACCGACAGAATGTGGATCTGAAACTCAGAATCTACAACCTGAAAGCAGAACCAGTGTTTGTCCCAGTTTGACTCCTCAGACCAGCGGACGTCAACAGATCACACAGGTTCACGTTTCATAGTTACGATGGTGACCGACTACAAACAGGATCTGAAATCTGAGCTAAAAACACGACTTCTCATCTGAAAGCTAACGTCCGTCAGCGACTGGGCACAGACTGGTGACATTAGAAACCAGTGGTTTCACGGACGTGTGTTTGTTCTGCTGCAGCGCTGACAGGAGGTTCATCAGCACCAAGGACAACAGGTTACACTTTAACTTTAAACCTTCAGTTCGGCTCAAAGTCAAATAAAACGTGCTGAAGTGAAACTGCTTCACAGAACAAATAGATTCCTTCTTCTTTTCGGTTTCAGAGAGGAACAATGAAGAAGCTGCTAAAATTCCCACGACACTTTAATTCACCTGCAACGTTTCCACCCTGGGTTTAGATGCTGGTGTGAAACCTCCAGTAACTGGGATCACAGGTAGTTTGACACAGAGCTCATGTGCTTCTGTGAGGGAAGTGATTCACTAAACAAATGATTATCTAAGGATTTAAAACACAAACGAGGAAACAGATGTGTTTGTGTCTTCAGTTGCAACCGAGCAAGCCGAGTCGTGAGTTTGACCTGCGACCTTCCAAAATCCAATCAGCTCCTCTTTGGGTCAAACTGAACCTTTGTACCGAACATGAACTGATTCCCTGGATGTGGGTTAGGGTTCTGTAAGGTCACAGCGGCCTTGACCTTTGACCTCGAGCACCAATATCCAATCAGTTCATCCGTGAATCCAAATGAATGTTTGTGACAAATATGAAAACAATTCCTCGAGGCGTTCTTCAGACGTCGTGTTCACAACGGACGAACGACGGACGGACAAACTGGATCCCTCCAGAGGCGGGAATAAATACAGAATTCTTCTAAACTTTTACTGGAGCTCGTTTAAAAACTAATTCTTCATGAACTTATTTGACCTTTTTAACGAATAATCATTTTCACGCTAACGTTCACTTCCGCCTCCTGCACCACGTGAGGAAACCCCCACAGAGAGACGCCCCCGGCCCCTCCCCCACCTCCCCCGGCCTCGCCCCTCTCTGGTTTGGGAGGATGCTCCTCATGCATCTCAGGCGCGTTCACAGCCTCACACACGCGAACACGCACGCGCAGCCGCATCGCTTTGTATAAAAAGGCTGAAATTGCTTCCAGCTGCAGAGGAAACAAAGATTTCTGCTGTGCACGCTCACTGGGTCCCGCGTGCACGACCACTGGTCCCGCGTGCACGACCACTGGTCCAGCGTGCACGCCACTGGTCCCGCGTGCACACGCACACACACACACTGACTGCAGCTGATTTCTGCCTCATGAGCTCAGTGAGACAGATTCATGCTTCAACACAAAGTGAAACTGAGCGGGATGAAGATGATGAAGATGAAGGTGCAGCCGGTCCTGCGCATCCTCAGCCTGCACGGACCCGCACAGCGGCGGCTCCGCGGCGGCGGCGGCACCGCAGCTCCGGCACCGCAGTCCCGCCCCGCGCGCCCCGCAGCGGGCAGCGGGACCGAGGCCCGGGGGGGGGGGACACTCACCAGTCGGTGGCGGAGGTCTCGTCGATGACGTCCTGGTAGGCGGTGAGCAGGGCCAGTCGGTTCTTACCGAGATTCACAGCCATGTTGGAGTCTGAGCAAACATCCAGACCTCTGCTGATGGAGAGAGACACGGAGAGAGGAGGAGGAGTGAGGAGAGAGAGAGAGGGGGGGGAGGGAGGGAGGGGGGGGGGGGGGGAGGGGGAGAGCTGCCGGGTCCTAGCGCCCTACCCTCCTGGTCCCGGTCCAAACACAGAACAACACTCGAACTCAATCAGTTCAAATCATTTAATTAATTAGTAAATTCCAGAATAAATATATTCATGGTGAAATAGTCAAGTTTCATTCGAATCAAAGCTTAAAAATAACCTTTACTGCACCTCATTAAATCACATGTTCTCTGTCTCATATTCCCAGTTTGTCTCATATTCCCAGTTTGTCTCATATTCCCAGTTTGTCTCATATTCCCAGTTTGTCTCTCAGATGTTAACGAGGAGCAACTTCCTCTGTTCTTCACTCAACTGGAGTCAAACAGAAACCTTCATGATCAGTGAATAAGTCAGTCCCAGGGGAGGATCCCCTTTAGGACAAAGCCAAAAAGCTGTGGGATGAACACAAAAACAAAAACAAAACCCTATTTTAATTCATGTGTATTTTTGGTAGTAATCTTTTCCATCTTCATCTTTTTATGTCAACAAACCGAATCTTTTATTCAACCACAGTGTCAATAAATGTTTTATTTACATTTTCTTGACCAGTTTTCTCAGTTTTGGTTGAAATTTGGAACCCGATTGAAAAAGCTTTCGAGACGTTAGAATAATTCTGCTCTGGTTTCATCAAACCACGCTGGAAACTCTGGGTTTGTATTCGAACCAAAGTCGTGATCTGGAGACGTGTAATTATCTTTAATTATAGAGACGCCTGTTTCCATCTTGTGACAGAATCTGTTCAATCTTCTCTCTTCTGTGAAACTCGAAGCAGAAACACACTCAGGTTCTTTGTGTTCTTGAAGATGAAGACGTGACTGGATCTCAGCTTCATGTCGAGCAGCAGACGAGGTCACTTCTCCGGTCTCTTTACCGACGAGCATTCATATCAAGTTCATTCTCTCCAGATGTTACATTCGGCAGCTTCTCGTTTCACAGACGTTTCCTTCACGTGGAAAGAAGAACTTGAATTCCTCAGAAACTCTGAAGAATCAGTTTTAAATCTAGTTTCTGTAACAAGCAGATTCCCTCAAGTTGAACTTCAGCCTGATGCTCGGTCTCCATCTACAACATGGGAACATCTTCTCTGAGTAACAACAGCAGGACTGATGGCACCACCTCCTCCAACCTGGAGACCTGGAGACCTGCAAAGACCCGCGAGACCGCCTGCACACCATGGAGACCCGACACCGAGGCCGAGCCCAGAGAGGCCCGGAGCAGACCCAGAGACCCAGAGACCTGCACACCTGGAGACCCAGAGACCCAGAGACCTGAGACCCAGAGACCTGCAGACCCAGAGACCTGCAGACCCAAGACCCGGAGACCCAGAGACTCTTAAAGAGACAGGAGCTAAAAGCAAGAGTTTGAGACAGAGGCTGAAAAGAGGAGCAGCAGCGATGGTCTGAGGAAAGTGATTCTGAACATTAGATCATGAAAACATTTAAAAATCAAAAAACCTGATTAAAGCCTCATTATATCAGAGTCAAAGTCCTGAACTCGGCCGTGACTCCGTCCTCCAGGTTTTTCCCTTCAAAGTTCTTTTCATTCTAAAGTTTTTGTCAACAGAAAAAGGAAAAGTTGACATTTCGGATTCCGCCTCTCCGGCCGGCTGGAGGTGGCCGGTTGCCGTGGTGACTCGGCCGAGCTGAACCCCACACGGGGCGGCCTCACAGCTTTTCTATTTTGCTCTCAGGCTCGTCTGGCAGCGAGCCCACATACCTCAGGAGAATAGGGGGGGGGGGGGGGGGGGGGGGGGGGGGGGGGGGGGCTTTAATTGGAACAACAGACGAAGGTGAAGCTCGAACTCACTTATTCAGATTTATTCATCCTCGTCTTCTTCACTTCATCTGTTTGTTAAAGAACTGGAACTCCTCCATGTTTGAAACACGACGACAGCAGCTCGGTTATAAACAAACTGAAACTCTTTCCAGAGAACGTGATGTAGAATCATAATACAGAAGAAAAATTATATCACTCCAAAACAAACTGTAAATAAAGATAGACATGAGTCAATGAAGCCAAACATCTCATCCCCCTGGTGGCTGCAGGGAAGATGATACATTCCTTATTGCAAAAATAAAAAGTGTGTCAGTGGCTGAAATGTCTCCAGGACGTTCGGGCAGATTACTGACAGATTGTCCTGGTGCCCAGAGATGAATCCTAATGATTCTAGTACTGTTTCCTCTTGTGCCCCCTGCTGGTCAAAACGTGTACCATTACCTTTTAAAACAGCTCAAACTAAATATTAACCAGACGGACGACATGACGGCCCCGAGCAGTGATGCCAAAGTGTCTCAATCACCCCCTGGTGGCAGTACGAGTTATTACCCCCCTCCTCTGTGTTAGCAGATGGGACATGGTCAGCTTCAGCTTCAGGATCTGTCATCGTCCATCTTTATATTCACGTGGTTCCTCCTGAAGACGTGAATGTGAAGATTCTCAAACACGTCATTTCTTCTATTTATTTGTTTAAATTCTCACGTGAAACAGGACGAAGTTGTTTCTACTGGTTTCTCCTGCGAATCCTGAGGAGTAGAAAGGTTTTGATTGTTTCTGCTTCTTTGTTCTCGGGAACTCGTCGGCGGCAGGAGGACGATCGATGGATGTATTGATCAGGGCCGAGGGAGGAGGAGACAGATGGATGTATTGATCAGGGCCGAGGGAGGAGGAGACAGATGGAGACTGACAAAGGGAGGAAACATCGTGGTTATTTCGGTCCTGTGTAGGAAGACAGAGCCGGAGAGAAAAAGAGCAACGTGTGTTTACCGGAGTAATAATCAGAAGTGTTTTATGAGTTTATCTAAGCGCTTATTTGTAGGACTTCAAATTTCGGATTTTTTAAATATTGTTCCATTTTAGTGGTTTCTGTTTTTATTCTCACACACACAAACACACACAGACACACACACACACACACACACACACACACACACACACACACACACACACACACACACACACACACACACACACACACTCTATTTCCGTGTAAATATTCACACCAAAGAGGAAATGAACACATTCCTCAGTCTGCTACAGGAACATTGTTTCCTACACTGTGAGTGTGTCTGTGTGTGTGTGTCTGTGTGTGTGTGTGTGTGTCTGTGTGTGTGTGTTTCACTTGAACAATGGATCCTGACTCAGTGTTTAACGTTGAGTGATTCAGATTTTTAGTCTCTGATTTGTGTTGAACTGAAAAAACACGACACTTTAAATAATTCATCTACTTTTACTTTATTTGGGTTTTTATCAGATTTTTAAAAAACATATAATTATTTGTTGTTTAAGTTTTGTATTTGATTTTTCAGGAGTTTGGTTGATTTCAGTCGACAGTGAAAACTTTCAAAATAAAAGCCAGAACCCAATGACGACTTGGAGAAACTGATTCATAAACAGTGATTCAAAAATAACATTTAATCCAAATAGGGTTAAAAATTAAATCAGGTCAAAGGTCAGAGGGGAAATAAATGAAACGTTCAAACATGAAGTTTCTCGTCAGTGATCAGACCTCTGCTGCTCTCTAGTGGTCGGTTTGAACAACTGCAGGTGATACTGATCAAATAAGAATTATATATTTTAGGAATAAATTGATTCTTAACATGTTAGTTTTTCATGATTGAAATTGATTTGATAATTTTGTAAAATTATTGAGAAATTAATTTACAATTTCATCTCATAAGTAAATTGACTTTTCATGTAACTAAACGAATATTGTGGCTCATAAAATTACAATCTTATCATTGTGACTCAAATTTTAACTTATACAGATAGTTATGAATGTAAGATAAAGATTAAAGTTCCTATTTCTTCAAATGCTTTTATATTGATTCTAAACAATTAAACATTCATCTTATTTTGACAATATTTACTCAAGTGCAACTTTTAAATAATTTCCTTTTTCAACTTTTCATATAAAACTAATTTCCCCCAGTAGTTTATCAGTTATGTAGAAAAATAAGAACAAACCAGTTCGAGCGAAGTGAGAAAATAAACACGAGTCTCGTTATTTATAACCAGATAACTTTTATTATAAATATACAGTGTTAAAATGGAATGGTACCTGACACTGCAGCCGTTCATCTCTTTTACAAACAGTGGAACTTGAGTTTGTGCTGCAGACGTGAACCAATCAAATCACACAGACGCACGAACAGAGCGTCGCTCAACACGAAGTTAAACCTTGAGTCCGGGAAGAGTTCGTCTCTTTCGCTCCGACCGCGTCCAAACGTTGATCTGAGTTTTTGTTTCATGGAGAAAAAAAGACGAACACAATGAGGCAATGATGCTGAGATCAAAGCAGATCAAAGCAGATCAAAGCAGATCAAAGCAGATCACAGGAAGCTGTGACGGAGACATTCATCGACTCTTCACATCCAACAGTTTGTCGAGGAGCCACGTGGAACATCTTAACATCTGAACGTCCCCGAGACGCTCGCTGCTAACGGAGACTACATTTCCCACAAACCACCTCTGCTGCCTCCAAAGAAGATTGATGTCGTATATTTTTCATTGAGCTTTTAAATCTGCCTCGACCGGTTGATAAAATAAAAGTCTTTTAAATTCAACCCCTGCGATATTTAGAGCTGAAATTATTAGTGATTGATTCTTTTCTACTTGAATGTGAATAAATTCATTTTAAATCCTGAAAACGATCCTGAATTATTCAGATTACAAAGCTGAGATACAGAAGATTCATCTACAGTATTTTCAATTTGTTAAATTTACTAAATTCAGATGTAGGACTAAAGTGAATTTCTCTATATTTATGATTTTAACTGAAATCTTTGGATGGCTGCTCACGAAGCTTAAAGAGAAAACTTCCTTCATCAACAGAATCTCAAACATCAGAACTCTTCTAATCGTTCGTACAGAAACTGAAGCTGTTATTTTTTATATTTTCTGAAATAAAATGATCCAGATTCACTTCTCAACACAAACAGAAGCTCGACATGTAAAATGTAACTTCCACCGTTCACAGCTGTTAAAATGTCTCATGTGGCTTCTTTCTTATTTGATCATTTCATTTTTTTGGGATGTCAAACACTGACATCACACCAACGAACGCTGGCCACTCGCTCGCTAAGTTCTCAAGTCCTTTAGGTCCAGTTTGCTCCGTCCTGCTGAAATCTGCCGTCACGCTCTCAGTTCAACGCAGGTGCAACAGCAGGGGGCGCTGTTCAAGTCAAGGTGGCACGAAGGCGAACCAGCACATGTAGCTGTGACGTTTAAAGATCAGGCACTTGATTCAAAGTCTTCACACAGACGAGCGGCGCCGTTCAGGACTGAAGTCGTGTGCAAAACACTGGAGAGAACAAATGTGTCCAACATGCATAACAAATGTAAACGTTTAAATTTGAACAAAAACATTTTTAAACTAAAGAAAACTTGAAAAACTAAAGCTTAAATAACCAGAAACAAGGAGAGAAGGAAAAGGATCATCTCTCGTGGCGCTGGTTTAACATCTCTACTCTACACCCCCCCCCCGCCCCCGTTACATGACGCCGCTGCGCTTTCACCCGACAACGACAGAGTGTCGTTAAAAGACATGAAATCGTTAAAATAAAGACACAACGTCGTAACATTAAAGACACAACGTCATTAGCATAAAGACACAACGTCGCTAACATAAAGACACATGCATGGAAATAAAAATGGATTTATGGTTGAGGAGAATCAGGAGCTGAGGTTTGACTGAAGCTTCAGAGTGAACCAACGAAAAGGTTCCTACATGTTTACAGCTGTTTGAAGGCTGGGGGGGGGGGGGGGGGGGGGGGGGGTCTGCGTCACTAGCTCTTCAAATTCTCATTGGTCCGAACGGTGAAAAGAGAAAAGAGCTCAACCGACAGAATCACACACTTTCTGCGAAGTTGACGAACGTTCGACACAAAAAAACAAGACGACGCTTGTTCAGATCATTTAACCTCGACACGTTTAGCCGCCGCCTCCTCGTTAAGATGGCGTCGCCTCCTCGTTATGGCGTCGCCTCCTCGTTAAGATGGCGTCGGCTGCGAACATTCAGAAAAGCTCTAAACACGCTGGTTCGTAACGAAACGATTTCAGACGACGCAGGACGAGGAAACAAAGACTCTGATCCAACGTTAACGTGTTTAAGATTTTGTCACGTTTTCTGTAAATAAAGATGGACGACAGGACAGCTTCTCTACATAGGAGCCACATGATCTGGATCGCCCCCTGGTGGCTGGCTGCAGTATAGGTCATAAACCTCCTCCATGTTAGCAGATGAGACCAGGACCAAATTAAATAAATGTTTGTAAAGATGTTTCTGTCATTTCAGGTCGTTCTTGTCTCTGATGTTTGTGTTTCTGATCCGTTTGGTTTGAATGATGAGAAACAAGCGGAGATGTCGTGATTGACAGCTGAGGCTGCACAGAGGAGGCGGAGACGCGTCGGCCATCTTTATTTGCAGAGAAAAAAACAAACGTAACCACGGAAAGTGACTTGTCTTAAATTAACGGAATCATTCTTGTGACGTTAACGGACTTCAGAGACGTCCTGGTTGTTTTGGTACTTTGGTGAATCGTTCACTCAGACGAACAAAACTAAAAACGGAAAATATTTTCATAACAAGTTGCGACGTCATTTGAATTAAATTCTTTAAAATAATTAGTTTGAACTCGAAACCAAAAAATAAATCTGCTCAGACAAGTTTGAGTAGATTTATTGACTCGCTGTCGTGAAAACTGTTTGCAGCTTCGTCAACAAAACAAAAACATAAACAACAATATGGCGACGGCTACATAACTAAGAATAAACAGCACCAGTTGCTTTCGGCGTCGTGGTCGATTCCACTACTCTGGTCAAATAAAACATTGGCAAGAAGGAAATAAACAAAAAAAAAAAAAAACATGGCAGATATAAATATGTAAAAATACCAAATGAAGCGAACGGGTACAGTAGGTGTGCAAATCTGAACCGTCGTCTGCGGCGGGAAAACAGACGAGTCGAAGGGAAAGGCTGCGAGTAAAGAGATACCTTGACGTTCGGGTTCTTTCAGCGGGTCGGCGTGTTTGTGTTGGCACGGAATGAGGAAGGTGGGTCAGCTGACAGCGTGAGGAACGTGTCATTTAAAGTGGAGAGAAGCTGCAGGTTTGATTCTTCAGTTTCACCCGACATGGACAAACAATCTGTATCTGAACGTTGCATAAACTCACGTGAACATCAGATGGAATAATCGGATCTCAGCCGCATTAGCTTAGCTTAGCACAAAGAGTGGAAACAGGGGGAAACCGTTAGCCTGGTACAGTCTAAAAAAGTAGCATACGTGGCGTAGCAGCGTAGTTTCCCTTCACCCGATACTATGACGGTGAAACTGATGACACAGAGGTCTGACTGGTGAAACAGATCGGAATAATACAAACGACGTGATCGAACGTTACGAGTTCAGATTCAGATCGAACGTTACAGAACAATTCATACGTTTTCTAATTTTTTTTTCTCTATCGTCAACAATTTACATGTTCAAATCCGATTGTCCACCCCCTGGTGGCTGTCAGGAGGAAGTGGAGACGTGTCGCCATCTTTATTTACAGTTTGTTGTTTCCATTGACATCAAACTGTCCGTTACGAAACCAACGTGGATCAATCCGCCACGGAAAGTAGTCCCAGCCTCTTTTCTCTCCTTTGATTTACAAACTTTAAGATAAAACTTTGAATATTACATTTTACGTCTTCAGGAGCAAACGCGTGATCGAGTCACGGAGCAGAGAAATTCAAATGTTGACAATAACACCCCCCCCCCCCCCCTTCTCTTTTAACGCCATGTCTGACTGTTTACAGCCCAGGCTCCGCCCCCTGACGCCGCTGGTGGAACTGTCTTCCTCTTGAAGAACCTGAGGTAGTCTGAATGTTGGGCTACATGTTCATGTGCGATCTCCACAACAACCGGTAACGATGTGAGACGGCGACTGTGCGACGCCGCGGTGGACGCAGTGGTCCACACGATGCTGACGGGGCCGGGTATCGAACCTTCGAGCTCAGATACCGAGATCAGGAGATCAGCAAATGTTCTGATTGGAGAGTTTGAGATTAGATTGGAGGTTTTTACTGACGAGCGTCTGTACGGCTGCTCACGTGATTGGTTTGAAACAGGCAGATGTTTCTCAGACGATGTGCAGCCACGCTGACGAGTGAAGACATCAAGGTATCACTTTAAGTTGATGAGTGACGCCGGCGAGCGGATCGGTCGCTGGTCGTTTTAAGGCACGTGTGTGTAAGAAAGGTTTATATCGTTTGAACGAAGGAGCAGGACTATAAACGCTTCACTGAACGAGTTATAACGTGAAGACGACGAGCTCCTTGTCCAAACACTTTATCAGAAAATAACTATCTCTCTACATAAGTAGAGTACAATTTAAAAATGAAACTAGCGAACTACAGTACACTCTAGATGCTCATTATGAAGTCTTGATGCATAGCATCACCCATATATGCAATATTGACTTTAATTTTAAGTATCATGGATCTTATTCAATATTTCACCCTAACATTGAACAGTGGAGTTAGTGTCATGGAGAGTCGTGTTATGGCAGTGTTTGTTAAAGAGTCGCTCTCTCTCTCTCCGCTCTCGCTCGTTTCTCCGTGGCGAGACGGAAACGAACAGAGGAGGAGAAGCTGATTTGTGATTGTCATGAATTTCCCTCTGCAAAGTTCAATCAAAGAAACCACAGAGAAAAACCGGAGAGGAAAAGGGAAACAAAGAAGTTGAGTCCAGACGCTCTCGTAAAACGTCCTCGCTCTGCGCGCTCGGGCATCGACACGAGTCCACGTCGGCTTCCGACACCGAAGCCGCGGCGGTGAGAACGACAGCCAAGTAAATCTCCGACCTGTGTGCGAGTTTCCTGTTTGATATTTCCACAGAGCAAGCGATGCTAGAAACAGTGTGTGTTAGCGTTTGAGGGCCCCGCCCTCATCAGCTCCGCGGGGCCGGAGCAGTGGGCGGGGCCTTTCTCCTCCTGCTCAGATGTCTGTTTGTTGTTTCTCTCCGTTTCGTGTCGCTCCAGGTCGACCACCACCTCCTCCTCCTTCTTCTTCACTTCTTTCTTTACCACTCCTCCTCCCTCCAGTTTCTCCGTCTCAGTCCGCTGGGTTTCGCTGTTGGATCCCGGAGGAAGGAATTTCCCGAACATTGTCCCGTTCAGATCCTCCTCCAGTTTCACCTGGAAGGGAGGCAGCCCGAGCAGGAAGGCCCTGATCCTGCTCGGCGAGCTCAGGTCTGCAGGTTCCTCCTGGTTCTTGGTCTCCTCATCGGTGTCTCCTCCTCCTGCAGAGCTGGACCTCCCGCCCAGCGATGCGTCCTCCGCCTGCTCCGTGCAGCTGGCCCTGGGCCTCTTGGACAGCGCTTGGTCCGTGTCTCCATTGCTCGCCGCTCGGAACGCCTCCGGTCCCTCCGTACTGGGTCTCTTGACCGGGAAACGCTTGCTGAGGTTGAGGGGCAGCGCCTGCTCGGGGGGAGGGGTGATGGGAGAGAGGGGGGGCTTGGCGCTCAGGTCCTGGGACAGAGCCTCGGACAGTCGGCGGGTGAAGGTCTGCAGCTGTGACGAGTCCAGGCGGCGAGTCCTCATCAGCTGACACACCTGAACGCTGCAGTCCAGGTTTAGAGGCAGGACCCGGAGAGGAGGCAGCTGGGGCCGGCTCCTGGCGTCCCGGCTGCCCCCCCTCTGGGCCCCGTCGTCCACGTTACACCCCGAGCAGCGGTTGTGGTGCTGGTGGCCAGGGTGCGGCTGAGGCTGGTCCCCGCTGGGATGGGGCGTGTCCGGGCTTCCACTTTTGGGCTGCAGGGTGAAGATGGTGGGATGGTGCTGGGCCGGGTCCTGAGGCGTCAGCGCCGGGCTCTCCGGGGCCCTCTGAAGGCTGATGCGGTTCCTGAAGATGTCCAGAGGACACACCCCCTTGATGGGGCTGAAGCCGCCCAGCGATCCTCCGACAAAGTGGCGAGGAAGAGTGGCGAGGAGGACTGTGGGAGCAGGAGCCGCGGACTCTCCTCTGTCCGAGTTCAGCTCCTTTGGTTTGGGCTGGATGTGGAGGAAGGGGGCCGACATGGGGGAGAGGTCGGGGGTGAGAGGCATGTTGATGGGGAGGATGGACGTCTGCAGCAGGAGAGAAGAACAGAAACGTTACCGACGTGTTGGATTCAAACCAAATCTGCTGAACCACACGTTTCATTTGAATCTGATGTTTGTTTTCTTTCTGATCTCAGTGAAGAGTTATTTAAACACTCGGCTGGATCCACACGCTTCATCCTTCATTTGGAAACTTTAAACTCCGCCAGGCGTAACCATAGTGACAGTAATGAGTTCATACACTCGGGTTAGTGGCTGTGAAGCGGGGGTGTAGCACCGTGTGATGCTTCTCACCCTGTGTGTGCTGCTGAGGTCGGTCCATCTCTGCCTTTGGCCTGAAGCAGCAGAGTCTCTGCTGTTGCTTTGGGTTTGGGTTGCTGCAGAGCCAGCAGCTTGGCCTGAGCCATCAGCGTGGCCTTGTTGCGTGTTCCCTTCGGTCGGCCGCGGCCTCTCTTCACCACCAAGGAGCCATTCGGATTCAGGTTCTGCTCAGAGGGGAAGAGGAAGATGACGTTTATACCAAATTCAAATCACGTTCAAGAATGTGTGATGGACAAACAGACTTCACCGGGTCGTCGCCGGTGGACAAATAAAGATCTGAAACTTAAATGTAAGGATTTGAAGACAGACACACAGCTGCTATGTCACTTACAGTCTGAGCAAGAGGAGGAAGACGAGGAAGAGGAAGGCGAGGAAGAGGAACAGTTGGCGGAAGAGGGAAGTGGAGGTTGTGATCTTCTCCTTTGCTTTGGGTCCTGGTTTTCTTCCTCTCTGAAGTGGTTTCCTTCCTCTGATCCCTCGGGGTTTCGGAGGAGTGGGGGATTCGGGGATTTTAAATTCAGATCCTCCTACTCTGAGATGCTCCTCATAAGGAAGCATCAACCTGAGGGACAGAGACGCAGTGAGACCTGGAACACTGGTGTGTGTGTGTGTGTGTGTGTGTGTGTGTGTGTGTGTGTGTGCGTGCGTGTGTGTACCTCTCGTAGTGTCTTCTGGTGCACGTGGCGGCGCTGGTGCTGCCGGGGCATCCTCCCAACTCATTATACACGATTTTCCAGAGTCTGTCCATCGTCACCTGTGAGAAACACAGTGGTTTCATAAAGTTTAATTTCATTAGACTCATTATTAACTGATCACCTGACGTTGTTTTGTTGGTTCCTCGTTCTTGGATTGTGTGAATGTCATTTTGTGTGTCGTGGAGTATTGTGTCTGCACCAACACAATCATCGCTCCCACCTGGAGCCTGAGTGTGAGCTGCGTGTCGCTGACTTTGAAGGAGATGACGACCAAATTAAAATCTGATCTGAATTTTTGTTCCATAATGTCAAACAATTCCTTTGAATGAGATCTGGATGAACTCACCTTTTTGTAGCCTCCGAGCCGTTTGACCACAGAGTACATGAGGAAGAGGTCGACTGAGGACGGGAACAGAGAACATGCAAATATCAAACAGGGAGAAGATCAAATCACAATTCTGACGAAACTAAATTCTCTCCAGCTTTAAAACCAAACCTCCTGATATTTGACTATATTTTATTAGATACAAATTGTGTGTTTATGATCCTCAGGGACAAAAGCTATTTAGTTCATTTGTCTCATGTAACAACGATTTCAAAAAGTATAACTGTGAGATTATTATTATTATTAAAATAGACAATTTACAACCAAAAGCAAAGAGAATCTAAATGTAATGTTGTCAACATGTTTTCTCTCAGCAGCTGTTGAATATGGAATTTGGTACAAAATCAATCATTAAAACACAAATTTTTTATCTAATTATAAAAATGTGTTTCAGGTTTTAAATCTGTAACTGTCACGAGTTTCTGTAAAAGAAAAACATTTTAAATCCTCACTGAAGGACGGAATCAAACCAGCAACCTTCTTAAATGTCCAAACAATGGAAGAAAGAAAAAGATTTTCCTTTTGTGTAAAATTGACATTTTTCAGATCAATAACTTTTAGGAAAAATGAGAAATATTTGATTAACAATGTGGAGAAGAAAAATGTATTTCTTGTTTACAAAACCATTTCAGATTCTTTCTCCTCTTTGCTCATTAACCTTAAGAAGACTTGAAGACCTGAAGCTGATGAAGTGTGTGAACCCTCTGTGAAGGCAGGGACTCAGAGACTCAGAGACTCAGAGACTCAGAGACTCACTCTTCTTGAAGCCGAGGTTGGGGACTTTGTGGACGGGCGAGCCGTGACGCTCCATGAAGGAGAAGAGCTGATCCAGGAAGAGCTGCTCCTCGGGGTGAGGGAGCCAGTCGCCCTCACAGCCGACCTCCACGCTGCCCATCACGTTCTCCTGAGACACGAGACACGAGATCTCCTTACTATGATTCAACCCTCCACTTCTCACAGAGGCAGCAGATCCAGAGTCTGATTATAAACTGTAAGAACACACCAGTACAATAAACAGCTTCATATCATTTCAAATGGGACCCACCTTCATCCTCTCAAGCCACGACTCCGATTGGCTGGAGTTCGGGGAGACGCTGCCGTCGCGACCTCTCCTCTTACGAGGGCGACCTCGAAGACTGAGAGACGGACATCCTGCAGGAAACAAACCACCGGCAGAACAAACCCAAAGATTACATTTTGCTGAGTGACATTAAAAAGTGTCTTTGTCCTTCTCCTTCTTACAGATTCACACTCAAGATGTTTCCATCCAGCGCCCCCTACTGTTCAACTCCTGAAAGTCAGGACAGTAGAAGATGGAAACGACTGAACATTGAGTTTCATCACCACAAACAGACGAGAAGCTTCAGCAGCTGATTATGAATCTGACTAATTAAACCTGATTTAATCCTGAATGATCTGTATTTATATATTTATATTAATTGTATTTATAACAAATTGAATATAATAAGATTAGATCAGCCAACTTTTCTAATCCCTAAACTACACACAACACACAAGGCAACACAAACAAAAGTACGACTTGAATCTGAGAAATAAGCGACAATCACACAAAGTGTTGAACACGAGTGAAACAGCTGAACTGTGTTTAAGTTTCCTGCTGCGAGATTAACAACCAGCTCTGGTTAAAAAATCATAAACTCGTTAATCCAGTTCCTGTCGTGCTGCGACTGTCCCACAACAGTTTTACATTCACACTGAAACAAAAGAACTTCATGGTTCATATCAAAACTCCAGATATTTGTAAGAAGCTGCTTCTTCAACCTGATGATTTCATTTTAAAGGTGTAGCTTTTTTAAAAAGGTCAATAACTAAATTCTTAAAAGATTCGTCTGTTAAAGCAGAACCAAGTTGTGAACACAGCATCGATATATCATCACTTTCTAAAGCTCCACAGAGCAGCTGGCGAGACATTCAGCAGCTGAAGAGCCTGATGCTTCCCTCTGGAGGTGGAGGAGACCAAACCCAGATACAAGAGAGGAAACACTGGACACAGGAATCTGCCCCAGTGTGCGAGTGCACGTGGTTTCCGAGACACTCACTGAACTGCCAGGAGAAGCTGGCGCTGCCCTCCAGGGTCGGGTGGCTGAACGTGTCCCTGCAGAACATCAGCCGGACGCCGGGCAGCGCCCTCACACTGCCCAGGGCCAACAGGTGGGGGTCCTGCAGCCCCGGCCCCCTCGCTCCGTCCTGGATACGCCTCTGCAGCGAGCGGAAGCGGCAGTACTGCGGGTAGCTGAGCACTTTGATGCTCTGACGGTCCAACAGGACGTCTGAGAAAGTGAATCAAATCAGTAACTTGATAATAAATCCATATTTCTGTAGTTTTAATCTCTGGTTCTCGTTCACTTTTAAGTTGATGAGTCCCCTCAGTGGTTCTTACTCTCAGGTTTTCCTTTGAGCGGCTCGATGCTCTTGACCAGTAAAGTGTTGACGTGGCCGTCGCTGCTCTGTGGAGGCTTGTGGAGGCCGTTGGTCCCGCAGGGCGGCGCCGGCTTTGAACTGCTAATCCAACCGGTCGGCTCCGCACACGACCATTTCACCAGGTCCTCCACCCGCAGCACCATCTTCCTGGACACGGCCAACACCTCATCCTGAACAACAGGTAGAATCATGTCTAAGAATAATTCATGGATGATGATGAGAAACATCGGACATGTTAGAAGCACGTGGTGGAGTGTGAGTGTTGGTGCAGCTGCGTTTCAGGGAGTGTACGTGGAGGTATGAGCCGATGTCCCAGATTACATCTGAAGTCCCTGTTTACCCAGTTTACAGCTCAAGCCTCTGAGGTCTCCTCCCATTCCAGTTTGTCGGCCCTGATCCGGTTTGGTCCTTGATGAAGCCCGACACCCCCCCCCCCATGAATCCTCCACCCCCCCTGGGCTGCGTTACGTAAACCACGATATACACGTTATATTAAAAATGACTGTTGACGAGAGTTTGTTATAACTGTGTTAAGAAGTATTTCTAAAGATAAAACCAGACCATGCTTTTACAAACTCCTGCAGTGATTCATGAATAGAAAAATAATTTCTCCTCCAGGAAAATCTTAAGCTGGAAATAGAGACTTCAACTGTGGAATATAAAGCTCAAAATGTGGAAAACGTTTCTTCAGACTAGTCGTGGGATTTACATGCGGATAACACATTAGTGTGATTCTGGAGGTTCTGTGTGTGAGAACTAACGTCTGACCCTGTTCATCTCAACTCACTGATTATATTTGATTGATCGTCTATAAAGCTGAGGATTGATTAATATCAGTTCGACTGAGGAGAGAGAGAAACCTAAATGTGTTGTCAGACATGAGGAGGCAGAGTCCTGGACCTGGGACCCACCTCTCCGTGCTCCCTGGTCCGGCCCTTCGGCGTGTCTTCAGGCAGGAAGTAGAGTCTGGTGCTGGCCAGCGGGTGGCTCCGGGTCTGGTCCTCCCACAGTAAGGTCACCTGCGCGGGGAAACAACACGTGCACGTGATGCGGTTACTTTGGTTAAAATACAGATTCATCAGCAGAAGGCTCAATGTGAACCGAAAGTAAAAGTTGAATTAACAAATATGTCAGTAAGTCAGTGAAAATTCAAAGAAACTGTCAAATATGTGACAAATAAGTAAAATATTTCCTTCTGAAATGTGGAGAGCCCGACCGATATGGACTTGTTGATACTAATATCAGTGAGTAAACATTTCTGATACAAAAAGATATTATGTGTGTGTGTGTATATATATTCTGTCAATGATTCCTCTGATGTCATAAATGAAATGAATAAATAATAAATAAAAAGACATAAATACAACCACATTAATATAAAAATAACCACTTTTATTTACGTAATATATAAACATGAATGCACATATTCTCTGCATGTTGTATTCGGTCAAATACGTTTTTCTATCAGCAAATGTAAACGCAGATACTATATGTTTGTGAAAGTATGATTTCAAAAGGACAACTGATGAATAAACCGTGATCTAGAAATGTAGCGGAGAAGAAGTGTAAAGCACCGAGTTATGTTCAAACTGGATTTGTTAGAGTTGTAGTTAAAAAGCAGCTTTAATAAAAACACATGTGCAGGTGTCTCACCTCAGCGATGCACACAGGATCCTGAGGGCCACAGCGGATCAGGTAGAACTCCCCGAGCCGCCACACCAGGACGGGCCCGTCGGGCTGAGCCCTGCTGCTCACCGACTTGTAGAAGGCGTAGCTGCCTCGCTGGCAGGAGGGAGCGCCCAACCACTGAGGGAGGAACAACGCAGCAGGTGAGCAACAGGAAACCATCCGGAACAATCACAGCATGTTCACGGTCAAGAGCTTGACTTCAACAACGGAGCACACCAGGATCTCACTCACTTCCATGACAGGGATCAAACGTGTGGTCGAGTTAAATCTCAGCAAGTAGAAGCTACTGAGGAGAAGAAGCTCGGTGGACGTGACTGACGTCCAGAGGAAAAGACGGAGAAAGGCTGAACACGTCAGAGCGGCTGACTCGGACGTTAGTTCTCACACACAGAACCTCCAGAACCTCCAGAACCCGTCCAGACTTCAGCGCTGGTCTGAACACAGCTCCAGTTCCTCATCGGGAACACGGAACCAGCTTCGCTTCAGCAGAGCAGCTAAGATTCTGCTGGTTCTTCAAACACGTTCAGAATCGTTTTTTCACGTAGTTGCTGGAAGCTCGTTCAGTGAGTTTATAAACTAGGTTTTAAAACAAGGATTATATTATTTAGCTATTTTTACAATTACATAAATTGCATTTTGTTTAATTTTAAAGGCTCATTATTATTATTATTATATTAATATTCATCCATCTGTCCATCTTTTCTCTCAAATTCAGTCCGACTCTTTTCGACGCAGAGGTTTCTGCATTGACCATTTCACATTTTAATAATCTTAAATACCAGATTGAAATACGTCATTTCCACATATGAACAAAGTGAAAATTCCTCAGCGACGAAACTATCAAATTTAAATCTAAAAGCCTCGATGTTCTCGCCGCGTTCAAACAGAATTCCACCTCTGGCATCGACTTCTGACGATGACGTTGCACCATCTTGCAGCGAGGCAGGATTTTCTCATGTGTAATCAGAACTCAGAGCGAGATACTGTAATATATACTGTACAGGTCCGAGAGGAGGGGTTAAAGATTAACTGCTCACCCGGCGGCGTGGAGCTGACTCAGAATGTGACTGAATATGTTTCTGCTCTGACAAAGTGACGACCTGTGATCGAACACGGCCTGAAACTTCAGACGTGCACGAGCTTGTCAGATATGAATCATCTGTTTCGCACATCTTTTCCACATTTTCACTGTGTAAATATGTGAAAGAAAGAAAAAAAAAGCTGATTAAAACAGAAACAAAGCAGCTTCCTGTTTTCATTCCACCACAACACAACGCTCACACACAGTTAAACGCCTCCATAAATAAACAAATACCACCAGTAGATTGTTGGGTAAATTAATAAATATTATTTGGCTCGTGTCGAGGTCACACGTTTCCCACAGAACAAATCAGAAACCAATCCGCTGCGCTCAGGTCGTTTCCTCTCGGAGACTCTGAAGCTTCATGTTTGTTCCATAGTTTCATCTGATCGGTTAGTTTTAGTTTCACATTATAATTTAGGGACTAAAGAATTCGGTCTGACATACGTACGTCCTGTCGTCATCACCTACGTGGGCGGAGTCTACCTATACTTGACTCTGATTGGTTTGTAGACGGCGTCTGACGAGGGCGGGTTGTCAGTTGGGGGGGGGTAGTAGTCTCTCTGTTTGAATGAAGGAAATAAATGAAGCGCTTCATTTGGTTGCCATGGTAACATCATTATGGTACATTACATTTCATTGAGCTGACGCTTTTATCCAAAGCGACTCACAATCAGAGCTTCGACCACGAGGAACCAACCAGAACAACAAGAATCAAGGAAGAACATTAGCTTCAAAGAAGCCAAACTACAAAGTGCTACATGTTAGTGCAACTACATTTGATTTATTTTTTGACGGTGGTTATTAAACATCATCTTCTTAACCGCGGTGCAGTCTGAAGAGGTGTGTCTTCAGTCTGGAGGAAGACGTGTGGACTTCCTGTCCTCATGTCCATGTGGAGCTGGTTCCACCGTTTAGGAGCCAGGACAGGAAACAGTCATGATCTTGTTGAGTGACAGCTGTCCCTCGCAGTGAGGGAGCAGCTGATTGGCAGAAGCAGAGCGGAGTGAACGGGCTGCGCTGTAACGTTTGACCATGTCCTGGATGTAGACTGGACCCGACCCGGTCACAGCACGGTACCAAGTACTAGTGTTTTGAAACGGATACGGTCAGCCACTGGTAACCAGTGAAGGGAGCGGAGGAGTGGAGTGAACTCAGGTTGAAGACCAGTTGCTGCTGCTTCCTGGATGAGCTGCAGAGGTCGGATGGCAGCAGCAGACCAGAACCTGGACCAGAGCCTGGACCAGAACCTGCACTGCCTTCTGAGTGAGAAGGGGGCGTGTTCTCCCGATGTTGTGCAGCATGTTTCTACAGGAACCTGTTGTTACAGTAATGTTTGCAGTGAGGGAGAGTTGGCTGTCGAGTGTCACACCCAGGTTCCTAGCAGTCTGGGGGGGGGGGGGTGTAACACGGAGTTGTCTAAGGTCATAGTCAGGTCGTGGGTGGGAGGAGTCTTTCTCTGGAAGGAAAAGTAGTTCAGTCTTATCAAGGTTAAGTTTCAGGTGGTGTGCGGACCTCCACTGAGAGATGTCAGTCAGACAGGCAGAGATTCCTGCTGCTACCTGTGTTTCAGATTGAGGGAAAGAGAGGATTAGTTGGGTGTCATCAGCGAAGCTGTGGTTGGAGAAGCCATGTGAGTGAATGACAGAGCCGAGAGAGAAGAGGAGGGGACCCAGGACAGAACCTTGAGGGACCCCAGTAGTGAGAGGACAAGGTTCAGACACAGATCCTCAACCAGTTACCCGGTAGGTGCGATGAGGTATTACTAACATCTACTTGATGCTTTAGTTTGGTCCATATCCCATCTACTAACATTTACTAATCTACTAAGATTATTTGGCTTCACTTTCGGGGGCCGTCATGTCGTCCATCTTTCTTTACAGTCAGTTTTATTTTTAAAATTGTTTCAGAAACTTTCTGAAAACAAGTTTGTTCCAAACAAACAAGCAGGAGGAACTTGTGATTTATTTGGGGACTATTTTCCGCTGCGGATTAATCCAACTCGATGGATCTTTGCTTCTTTTTATCGGGATCCGTTGGCAAGAAAAGAAAATTCCGGTGTGTCACTGAATCCACAATCGGCGACAACATCAAGGAAAGTTTGATGTGCGACACCAGACACCCGATGATCCAGTTTTATGAACGCGTCACTGTTTTGTGATACTGAATCCATCACGCAGCCTGTGATCCTCTGTTTGCTGCTGGAGGCGAGAAAAGACCGAATTACAGCCGCTCCACATGAAACATGATCCGCCGCCGCACAGCTGCACGGAGGCGAGCCGCTAGTGACCCGGAGAAAATACAGGAAGAAAGAGAAATAAAAGATTTAAGAACCAGACCTTTTTTTTTTTTACTTCATCCATAACAAAACGGTTGATCGATAGTTTGAGCTCGAGGTGGAAACACCGGGCAGATTTCAGAAGCTGGATCCAGAGCAGTTTGGGATTTATACCTAAATTAAATCAATTATAGAATAGTTGCAGATTTATTCCCTGTGTGTTGATGAATCTACAGAACCCGTCAGGTCTTACTGTTTGTGGGGATATGAGCAGGAACACGCAGCAGAGGGAATCACACAGGAGATGAAACTAGTTCCTGATTTATTTCTTTGACATTGAACTCATCTCGGCGGCTCGTGTATATTGACAGTGGAGCGTGGGCAGCTTGAGGTGCAGGACACTGTGGGTTTGTTCATATTAACCGAATTAAAATAAACCAGGCAGATTCACGGAGCTTATTATACATAAGAAATAAAAGGCCTGGTGTATGAGCTCAGGGTGTGGTCGGCTCTGCAGCTGTGATCCATTTACTCATGATCGACGGGACGTGGAGATTCACAGAATAAAAAATATATAAATATTCTGCGTTTCCTGCCTCTTTTCTGCAGCAGGACTCCTCCAGAGCGGCGTCGGGGGGGCGACGTGGTCGAGGTGGTCGCCGTGCAGCTGCTGTGACGTCTCCTGCCGTTTGGACGCAGAAAATTCTCAAATTCTCACTCCTGTGTCGATCATCCACAACCCCCACCCCACCCAGCACATCCTCCCCCACCCAAAACCCATAACCCAGCACACACCCTTCTCCCCCTCCCCCACGCGCTCTGCAGACGAGCTGCAGCAGGCCGAGGATCAATTTTTTAAAAAGCAGAAAACAGACATCATCCGTGCACTAGTCAAACAAGTGGGATTTTGCTAAAATCCACACAAACACTGCAGGGACACGTCGTTGAATGACGTTACTGTGGAGCCACACACACACACAGACACACACACACACACACACACACACACACACACACACACACACTTCATCGTCCCGTGGGAAAAACTGTGCGACACAAAAACTAAAAACAACAAGCTTCATATCCCGAGTCCCGGGAGGAACACGGACACATCAGTTATGCGAACTATCACAGAGACGGAATGAAATATGGAATAAAAGTCGACAAGGTCACAGCTGCACGTTAGACGTACTCTACTGTACGTCCAGCTACAGGAGCTGAATAAAACACATTCATCACCACAGACCTCGTCCTGCAGGATCATAAGAGCATCACAAACTCCTCACTGATACAGTCGTGACCCTCTGCCTGCAGAAACAATATCAACACAATATATTACATAAATAAATCATTAGAATTCCACTGTAGAGTCTCAGGGGAACATTTAAACTATACATAGCAAGATATATTTGTCATATTTTCATTATAACCCCACAAATTTAACACTGAGTCACATTAATGGCTTCAGATAATTTGTATGTAAAATATTATCTCACAATCGTCCCCCGGAGGTGGAATAAGCTGCTACAGGAATATTTAGGGAATAATACTTTCATTTAGATTTAGCAGATTCTAGGAAATTTGAGCCACTACATGATCTTCTGCTTATTGGGAATATTACACTCAATAACTTAGAATGAAGACTATTACACAGTAAAAACAACACATTATATTATACCATTTAATAGTTATTTATATGAACAAAAGTTAGAATTACTGCTTCCTGACAATAATACAGATTTATTCAGTTATTATGATAAGTGTGGGTCAGAATTGACAACTATAGATAAATATGACGCTTTTTAAGAATAAATAATATGAGGATTTTAACAGTTTTATACGTCAATGAATGAATGAATATAATGTTCAGTGAAATCCCTGCTGGTACTTTGCAGATCTATTTCAGGAATATTATCTTATACATATCATTTATTATTTGATTACAAAGTAAAGGAAATTACAGATTTATCTCCAGAGTATTAAACCAGATATGACACCAGGAAAATATAAGTTATTGGTATAGTGAGGTTAAGTTTTAGCCTTTAAAATATCAGTAGTTTATTATTAAGGTCAAACAAGGAGACGGCATAAAATGAATTCAGATAGTATAAGTATAAGTATTTTTAGTCTGTATTATAAAGGGAAAAGTTTATCATGAAGTCAGAGTCTGTGGATTATTACAATCAGATTCATTGTCAGGTAAATTCTTCATATGTTCTGAAATGTTTTAGTAGATAACAAGAGAATAATAAACAAAAGGAATGAAAGACAATAAACTGAAGCTGAGGAGCTAAACTAGAAAAACATAAATAGATTAAAAACAACTTGTTTTTGTGCAGAATAAAGTTCACGAACGAACGCTGGAATATTACAGCAGCATTACAGATGTTTTTAAGGATTATGTTGTTCTAACAGACTTTATCAGGACAATGCTATTAACAAAATCTTACACATTGATTTATAGTTTATAAATATTATGGGAGAATTGAACAGTTACGCGTGGGGATGAGAAAAAGCATCAAAATAAAATAGGATGAAACTATTTTTGAGCTCCACAGACAGTCCCTATTAATATATTATGGAAACATTAGATAAAATTAAGGATATTAATATGGGATAATACTCATTTAAAAGTACTTATTAATTTGTGTCAATACCTATTGGAACATTATGTGTTTATTTAAGGATTATTATAGATTATTGAAATAATTTCATAAAGTAAGATTGAGAACTGAATTGATATTTCAAGATCCTATTTTCAGGAACATACACATGTATGATGACAATTTTAATATTAAATATTACAGTAGTAATATGATGAAGACACTGATAAAGACAAAGTCTGTATCGATGACTACAAACAGCTATTTGAATGTTATAGCATTATTAGATATTTTATCATTTAAAACAATATAAATGTACATTTACAAGGCAAGAACAGTATTGGATTTTGTAGTGTAAGTTTTAATCATAAGCTGAATAATGTACAAATATTAAACACGTTTCTTTTGGAATTTGAGCGGAACAAAGAAGCAGAGAAGATAAAGTTAAATCACCTGTGGACTCGATGTCGCCCCCTACAGGAATATGTACATTTATGTAATGTTGTGGTTTAAGACGCCATAAAGTCTCTGAATCTCACCCTCGATGTATTTGCGTCGTCATTTACAGTTATTTATAATTAAGTTTGTGTTCAAACAGTAAAATATCAATTCTCAAATACATTTTTGTCATAAAAGGTTTGATAACATCATCTTGGGAAATATTGACAATGTTAAAATACACATTTGTTGACTAAAATGTCAGCACTTGAAATTTTTACTTCCAAAGTCCATTTGTGCTCCGTTATCTACTGTCCACTGATTTATCAATTTATTGATTGAGCTCTAGTTATTTATAGACACTGAGAAAGAATAACAACAACAACCATCTCACCACGTTAACTGATCGCTGACAGAGATATTTCATTTTAAAAACGATCTATAACAGTAATAAAGTATTTCCAAACACGTTGTGTCCATAGAGTTATCAATTAATGTTCTTAACACAAGATATTAACGAGGCAAGAGCATAAGAACACGAGGGTGGACTACAACAGAGCGAATGAAGCGAGCCCCTCGGACACATCCTCACATGACACTCAGACCTACTGTAGTGAGAACACAAAGATGAGTGGCACCTGGAGCCAGTGTCATAAACAGAATTATGTTCTTCAGTATGAACGTGAGCGAGGCCGTTCTCCTCGTGCTGGGGGAGGGCTGCGCTCCAGCCTAGTGGTGGAAACGAGGCAGGGCTGAGCAGGCAGGAAAATAAAAGCCACATAATATAATCTGAGCAGTGAGACGACGACGCAGCAGCAGCAGGCCTCTGTTTAAAATGTGAACACACACACACACACACACACACAGACTCACACACACACACGTATACACAAGAATTTAAAATGGAAACCCTTAATCTGCGGCCTGCCTGCGTCAGTTCTCGTGATATTTCTGGGAATAAGAGTTTTTTTTTAAAACACAGGAAGGAAGAGAGACAAAAACTATTGATAATAAAAAACGTCTCCTTCTTTAAACAACAACTAAATAAATAAAATCTTAACCCAGCCTCAGTATTATTGACCTTGGGTATATCCTGTTATTCAAAACGCTCACAAGTTCACCACTGGGGGGTGGGGGGGGGTAGAAAACAACATAATGCTGCAGTAAATTAATATTTAAAACTGAATTTTATAATATTAAAATATACAAATTCAACTGGAATATTAAATACAACACAGAAAGACACACCCACCAAATATGGAGGATTTCTGTGCATATAAAAGCTTTAATATCGACTAAAAATAAACAAACGCTGATTATGAAAGATTTCTTTGGAGATAAAAGCTTTTATTTTTGACAGAAAAATAGGATTCATGTCAAAATAAAAGCATTTATATCAACTAGAAACACACATTACCACATTATAGAAGATTTCTCTTCTGATGTATATATTTATATCACAATAAAAGCTTTGTATTGGCTAGAAATTTTTGATTTGTGTCAAAATAAAAGCTTTTATCTGAACTAGAGAACACACCCTAAATATGGATTATTTATTCCAAAAATAAACCTATTTCAACAAAAAACACCAAATATGGAGGATTTCTGTTCTGATAAAAGCCTTTATTTTGACAAAATCCTCCATATTTGGTGTGTATGTGTAAATTAGTCGAAATAAAAGCTTTTACTTTGACATGAAATGAGGATTTATGCCAAAATAAAGCTTTTATTTCGAATAAAAACACAAAACACACTAAATACTTAAGATTTATGTCAAAATAAAAGACTTGGATCGCTTTTATATCGACTGAAAATAAAATTGTGTGTCTCTGTGTGTGTCTGTCTCTCTGTGTGTGTCTCTGTGTGTGTGTGTGTCTCTGGATGTTTCCTGGGTTTTGAAGCAGGATTTTAATATCCTCCATATTTCAAGTACAAAAAAAACTCCACATCTACCCTCCACACACACACACACACACACACACACAGACACACAATATCAACATTCCTGTTTGAAGTGAGGTAATTACTGCGGAGACAAAATGTCGGGTCCTGAATGTGAGCGAGGATTTGATCATAATAATAATATCAATATGTTTCCCCAGAAAGCAGAAGAAGCTGCTCGACGACAGATCTGCTCAGAATCAAACACGGCCAATCGGGCGATGCGACATTTTTTTTTTGTTTTTTGGAGGCAGCTGAAAAGTTTCGTGATATTTTCACGGACACACACACACACACGGACACACACGGACACACACACACACACACAGGCCTTTACATTTTAATTTATTCGGCTCTAATGGAGGTTCCGGGCGGGTGGGGGTGGGGAGCCGGGGGGAAGGAGCTGCTCCGCTCGACACTCGCACAAAGACATGATTCATGAACACACCGACAATATCTGAATATCACACCGGGCTCACCGGGCCAGGCTCCGGTGCGGCAGCGGGCTCGGTGTCACCGCCGCCCGCCCGCGCGCCCCGCAGCTCCCGCAGAAGGCGCCCGTCCCCCGCGGGGCCGGTCCCCCCCCCCCCCACAGCCGCGGAGGGAAAGTTGAATAAAGTTGTAATTGCGGTCAGAGTCAAACTCTCCGGTGGAAAACAATCAATGCGACGCGTTACCGGAGCGAACCGGAGCCGCTCGGCCCCGGGTCGCGGCGACACACGGTGGAGCTGCCCCCCCGCCGCCGCGGCTCGCCGGGCCGGGCGGGGAGGCGACCCGAAGCGGCGTGGATGTAGAAAGGAGCCGGACTTTACCTGGATTACATTGTGCTCCATTGCCGTCCTGCATTCCCTCCGTCAGGCCCCTCTCCGGTTACACCGCCGGGACTCGCCGACACACAAACAAACGCACCACAGAGGCAGAGGGGGGCGGTGTTTAAAAAATAAAAAAATAAAACCCAGTCCTCCTCCTGCTGCCGCCGCCGCCGCCGCTGCCGGTTCTATTCTGTCCTCCTCCTCCTCTTCCTCTTCCTCCCCCTCTTCCTCCTCCTCCTCCTCTTCCTCTGTGAAATTAGCTAAAGATCAAAGTTTGAAACTTCACGTTAAACTCTGAGAATCAGCAGCGCGAGCATCTGTAGCTACTGTGACGTACTTCCGCCTGGCGGAGCCTCAGGGCGGGACTTAGCTGCCAGCAGAAGAAGAAGAAGAAGTTTTTATTGTAGTAAAATATCTAATATTCAGTCATACACAGTACGTGTACAAGTACAAACCGGATATAGGTCAAAAATACTGAACAAGTACTTTGAAACAGGCCAGGGGACTAGTATACTCTGATTTAGGTAAAAAAGTTATAAATTACTTGATACAAGTAGAAATTACTAATGTAATCTGATACTGACCAAAAAGTACTAATACTACAGTACAGCACAACTACTCTGATACAGTTAAGGTCCTTAGGTAATCTAATATAGCTCAAAAGTACTATATTACTTTGATGCAAGTAAGAAGTACAAATGTAATCAAATACGGACAGAAAAGTATTAAAACCACAGTGAGTAGTAAGTACTCTGATACATGTTAAGGCTTTTATATACAGTGTATGGGTTAAGGTCATAAAGTAATCTGATACGGACCAAAAAGTACTTATACCACAGTGAGTAGTAAGTACTCTGATACATGTAAAGATTTACAAATGTAATCTGAAACAGGCCTAAAGGTATTAATGTTTTTAAAAAAACATTAAAGTACTATGATACAGGTCAAAAGAAACAAATACCACAATGCAGTACAAGTATTCAGATACAGGTAAAAAAGTTTTCATAACACCAGCGTGTATAAGTACTCTGAAATGTATAAAATGTACAAAAGTACTCTGATACAGGTCAAAAGTACTTCAGTTAACTACTTAGTGAATTCAGATTGTTCACTCAAGTAAAAGTAGTGGTATTACAGTATATAAGTAATCTGTTACAAGTAAAAGTCAAGTATTACAATTTTATTTAATTAACACTTTAAAAATATACTTAAAGTTACAAAAATAAAAGTACTTGAATTTATGTACTTTTTATGTTTTTAAAGTTGGATCATTTATGCATTTGTAGTATTTAAACATCAATATAGCAATACATGCACGCTCCATTCTTTTCAATAAGTACTTTTATTTTGGTACCTTTAGGTTTATTGTATTTTCCTCAATCTGCGTTTATACATTTATACAACAAGAGAAAAAGTTCAACAAGAAACTTCAGAGAAATCACAATTAATACTCGTTAAATCATTTCCTCAGTGAAATGATTTCACACATCAATAACTTCCAGCTTCCCCTCGTTGGATCGTTAAATGTGGTTTGAATGACTTCCTGTAAAATCATCTTTTCACAGTTTGTACTTATTCATAAGCAGATTATAAATAAATAAATACGTATTTTAGAATAATAATAACAGCATTAGTCATAGTCTCTTTATACACAACATGATGGGTGAAGGAGATAAAGGAGCGATTATACGGTTAAACCTGTAGTTACCAGGTGTGTCCACCAGGGGGAGGAGGCACGTGCTGCGTCTAAGTGTGACCCCCCCCCCCCCCCCATGAGGCCCTGCATGCTGGTTCAGACTCAAAGCCTCAGATCAGAATCAGACTCGTGTTCTCGCTGCTTCACTTTGTCACATGTTCGGATGTTTGGTCAAAATCAACAAAGACTCATGGGAAATAAATCAGATTCTTTATTGATCTGAACGTGTACAAATACCCCACTGTGAGTAGAAGTATTTATATAGTGATACAATTAGATTATTGTTGGATAAATAAAAGTGTAAATACTTTATATGTTGGATTATTTTATTAACCCTTTGTCTGATTTTGTTCTTTGAGAAGCACAAAATGTAAATCTCATATTTCATTCAGCTCATTAATCTGCTCTGGACTCAGACTTTTGTTTATTCGTCTCATTAAATCACTTTTTCTAATCTGCAGCAAAAGACTCTGGAAACATCTGAAAGATCCAGAGCAGCAGATTCAGGAAGATAAACAGGATCAGTTCACTTTCTGCTGCTGGTGCAGCCTCCAGACCTTTATCCCCAAAGTACCTCCAGTCGAGAGGAGGAGGAGGAGGAGGAGGAAGAGGAGGCTGAAGCAGGAAGAGGAGGAGGAGGAGGAGGAGGAGGAGGAGGAGGAGGAGGAGGAGGAGGAAGCTGCAGCAGGAGGAAGAGGAAGAGGAAGAGAAGGAGGCTGCAGCAGGAGGAAGAGGAGGCTGAAGCAGGAGAAAGAGGAAGAGAAGGAAGCTGCAGCAGGAGGAGGAAGAGGAGGCTGCAGCAGGAGGAAGAGGAGGCTGAAGCAGGAGAAAGAGGAAGAGAAGGAAGCTGCAGCAGGAGGAGGAAGAGGAGGCTGCAGCAGGAGGAGGAAGGGGAGGATGAGGAAGAGGAAGCTGCAGCAGGAGGAAGAGGAGGCTGAAGCAGGAAGAGGAGGCTGCAGCAGGAGGAGGAAGAGGAGGCTGCAGCAAGAGGAAGAGGAGGCTGAAGCAGGAAGAGGAGGCTGCAGCAGGAGGAGGAAGAGGAGGCTGCAGCAGGAGGAAGAGGAAGAGAAGGAGGCTGCAGCAGGAGGAGGAAGAGGAGGCTGCAGCAGGAGGAGGAAGGGGAGGATGAGGAAGAGGAAGCTGCAGCAGGAGGAGGAGGAGGATGAGGAAGAGGAAGCTGAAGCAGGAAGAGGAGGCTGCAGCAGGAAGAGGAAGAGGAGGCTGCAGCAAGAGGAAGAGGAAGAGAAGGAGGCTGCAGCAGGAGGAGGAAGGAGGCTGCAGCAGGAGGAGAAGGGAGGATGAGGAAGAGGAAGCTAGCAGGAAGAGGAGGCTGCAGCAGAAGAGGAAAGGAGGCTGCGCAAGAGGAAGAGGAAAAGAAGGAGGCTGCACAGGAGGAAGAGGAGGCTGCAGCAGGAGGAGGAAGGGAGGATAGGAGAGGAAGCTGAAGCAGGAAGGAGCTGCGCAGAAGAGGAAGGAGGCTGCAGCAAGAGGAAGAGGAAGAGAAGGAGGCTGCAGCAGGAGGAGGAAGGGGAGGATGAGGAAGAGGAAGCTGCAGCAGGAGGAAGAGGAGGCTGAAGCAGGAAGAGGAGGCTGCAGCAGGAGGAGGAAGAGGAGGCTGCAGCAAGAGGAAGAGGAAGAGAAGGAGGCTGCAGCAGGAGGAAGAGGAGGCTGAAGCAGGTAGAGGAGGCTGCAGCAGGAGGAGGAAGAGGAGGCTGCAGCAGGAGGAAGAGGAGAGAGGAAGGAGGAGGAGGAGGTGCAAGGAGGAAGAGGAGGCTGCAGTAGAGGAAGAGGAGGCTGAAGCAGGAAGAGGAGGCTGCAGCAGGAGGAGGAAGGGGAGGATGAGGAAGAGGAAGGTGCAGAGGAGGAGGAAGGGGAGGATGAGGAAGAGGAAGCTGCAGCAGGAGGAAGAGGAGGCTGAAGCAGGAAGAGGAGGCTGCAGCAGGAGGAGGAAGAGGAGGATGAGGAAGAGGAAGGCTGCAGCAGGAGGAGGAAGGGGAGGATGAGGAAGAGGAGCTGCAGCAGAGGGGAAGAGGAGGCTGAAGAGGAAGAGGAGGCTGCAGCAGGAGGAGAGGAGGAAGCTGCGCAGGAGGAGGAAGAGGAGGCTGCAGCAGGAGCAGGAAGAGGAGGCTGCAGCAGGAGGAGGAAGGAGGAGGAGGAGGAAGGAGGGAGAGGAAGAGGAGGCTGCAGCAGGAGGAGGAAGAGGAGGCTGCAGCTCCTGTTTGTCCTCTGAGCTTCAGCCTCTTTAAACAACAGCAGCTGGTTCCTTCACGTTCTGTTTCTACTTATTTATATTCATATATTTATTATTTATACTGGAAACATTTCTTAGTTTCATTCATGTTCACAAAAACAGTTAATTTAATTTGATGCATTCCCAGTTATTAGTTATTTATTATTTAATCTGTTTTTAGAGCTACACTGGACACACGTTCCTGACGTGTTCCTCACATGTTCCTGACATGTTCCTGACGTGTTCCTGACGTGTTCCTGACGTGTTCCTGACGTGTTCCAAACTGGAAGAACACAAACATCTCAGGATGAAGAAGAGGAGCCGTACACGTAGAAGACGAAGACGTCCACTTGGAAACACGAGGAGGTTCCAGATCTTCTGGTGCTGAGGGCCGACGCCGGTGTGGACGAGCTGTAAACAACAACACTGATCTTTCCACAGCAGAGTTTATACGTCATGTCCGGCCTCCTGCTGCTCTACAGGCTCCGCCCCTGCTGCTCTACAGGCCCCGCCCCTCGCCTGGATGTTCCCACATGTTCCTGTTTGAACGAGTCGGACCCGACAACCTGCTGCTGTCAATCATCACGTCTCAGCCTGTTTTGATATCATTGTCAGGGACCAAGCAGGAAGACCAGAGAGCCACAGATAGTTTATTTGACCGACCGGTCTTTTAATTTGTTTCCATTACCAAGAAATGCCAAAAAGATAAATTTTACAACCAGTAAAAAGGTAAATGAATCAAAACTAGCCTCCAGTAACAGATGGAGACCCCCCCCCCCCCCAACAGCTTCAAAAACAACCCCTCTCAACTGATACAGGGGAACATATATGGTGGCTGGTCAAGCCACTCAAAACAACAAAGGGGGATAGACTTAGACATACTAACATTGAAAACAGACTACAGCCACAACATAACACTCCAGTATAAGACCATATAATATTAACTAAGGGAAATTAATTAAATATAAATATCAAACAATAATCAAAGATTAACAACTAACAATCGAAATAAGGAAATAATGTCCCTCCCCATGATTACACGAGACATGGTGCGGTCCAATTAGTGCTCCGAGCCATTTAAGGTTGTCTGCTGCAGCTGGGCCTCCTTCTGAGGAATGGCCAGGTGACTAGCAGCAACCCCCAGGAACTGGTAACTCAAAGAAAACTTGATTAATTATCAGAGAAAAAAAAAGATTTAATAAATAAAAGTATGTTGTATGAAACCAAAATGTGTCCAGTTATTTAATAAATGAAGTGGGTGCGTGTGCAAAAAGAAACAAACTAAGCACATTAGGAATCAAGAGAGGTTACCACCATGTTACCGAGTTTCAGTGTGTGGTTGCTGGTCACAATCATCAAATAACTAATTCAAACCAAACTGATCAGAAACATGAAAACATGAAGAACGGCCTGAAATCACAGAAACCATCTTTGAGAAACATTTATTTAACGTCTACTTTCATTTTTAGTCCCATCTGCTAACATGGAGGAGGCTGGGTTCATGACCTCGGTCTGCAGAACTTCACCGGCAGGAAGTTAAACATTTCAGAAGCTTTCTGATTGGACGCAGAATGAGGAAATGTCCCCGAGTGGATGAGTCATCAAAACATAGTTTAACAGGAACACAGAGATTGAGATAAAAACACCAGGAAGTTGGTTTTATAACCAGAGAGAAATAAAGAGTTCACACAGGATTCATGTGTTTTTAATGTTTTCATTAATGGTTTATTTCTAAGCAGCATTTTAATGTTGCTGGGTAAGTGAACACAAATTAACTCCCAGATAAAACATTAATATTAAATTCTAAACTTTTCACGTTTCCATTTTAACAGTTGTATCTGTTCCACATCTGCTCTTATTCATCATCTTCCTCCTCCTCCTCCTCCTCTTCCTCCTCTTCCTCACCGTCGCTGTCCTCTAACAGCCGGGACTGGAGAGCGAGCCGCTGAGCCACAGCCGTTACCATGGCAGCGCCCTTCCCACTGCCGTCCTCCGAGACCAGGAAGGTGATGCTGCACTTGGGGGCGAGGAGGCGAACAGTCGCCTGGAGCTCGTCGCTGAAGCTGCAGAGACGATACATATCAAATATAAATATAACAAACATTCATATTTAGGAAGAAAATCTAGTGCACACAGAATCACTTCTGAGGAAATTATAAACGGAAATCGACTGATCTAGAAAAATGTTTATTGTTCAAAGGCCTGAGCAGTCGTGGTCCCGCCCATACCATGCTCTCGACCAATCCTGAGTCAGTCTCAGCTGTCAATCATGACGTCTCAGCCGGTTTTTATATCATCAAACAACGAATTAAAACCAAACTGATCAGAAACACTTGAACAAACATTTATTTAACGTTTACTTAGATTTGTTTAGTTTGGTCCATGTCCCATCTGTTAACATGGAGGAGATTTATGATCTATACTGCAGCCAGACACCAGGGGGCGATCCAGATGATTTAGTTTAAAGCGCCTCTCCCTCATACGGTCTCTTACTTTGGGTGTTTCCTGTACACCGTCCCGTCCACCCCCACGGTCGTCTGCAGATGGGCCAGCCCACGGTTGACCCGGATGCGGTTGGCGATGGTGGCCAGGGCGGCGGCGCAGAGATGAGCCGAGCGTGTGGAGATGGCGTCGCAGGCCAGACGCACCACGCGGACGTCCACTGGGTTCCACTTCAGGCCGAGCCCAGTCAGGATGTTCTGAGCGCTTTCCAGGCCGCCGTCCTCCCTGCGGCAGAGACACAGACAGGAAGTGAGGACGGACAAGATGGAGGACGGGAAAGAGCGTTTACAGCTCCTGATGAAATAAAAAGAGCGGGAGGAAGATTTAAAATCTCACTCTTCGATCTCAGAAATGAACTTCGTCTGGAATGTCCCCGCAGTCCGCAGGGCGTCCGACGCCCGTCCACCGAACAGCAGCTCGTCGTCCGTCATCTTCACGAGCAGGAGACGCACGATCTCCCCCAGATACATCCCACTGATCATCTTCTCGAAGCTGCGCGAGGAAACGAGAAGTCGTCATTTCTCCTGGAGAAACTTTCAGTCGTTTTAAGTATAATAAAATCATTAATAAGTGTGAGTGGCAGCAGGGGGCGCTGTTGCTCAGTAACAGTTCATAGCGTAGCGGTCGTACGTACGTGTGAACTCCGGGGTTGATGGACGTCTCGTCCACCATCACGTCGAACTCTGTCAGGATGTGTTTGAGCGAGCCGTCGTCTCCGAAGCCCCCCCACTCCGTGTTGATGCACATGCGCCCGTCCTCGCCCTCCACGCGCTTCACGTTCTTCATCTCCTCCATGTAACAGGCGTTGGTTCCTGTTCCTGAAGGACGACAGAGGAAATTCATATGATGATGAAACAGTGGTTTGTTATGAGGGAATTCCTTTTACATTGTGACGAGATTAAAGAACCTGAGCACGAAGACAGTCATTAGTTTGTGTTGCTCATGGGTTCGTGGCTCGATGGACGTTACTGGTGGTTTTTGTCTCTTGGAGGTTGTGTCACTAAACAAATCCTGTTGATGTTTTGTCATTTTTGTCACTTTCTTTGCTTTTTGTTCACTTAGTTGTTGATTTGGTCCGTTTATGATTGGTGTTGTAGATGTTTCGTGTCCCTGTGTTTTGATTGGAGTCTCGTTTTGTTCTCAATATTAAGTCTCTTTGTGATTCTGTTTTGTCATTTCACATGTATTTCTGTTGATTTTGTCTCCTTGTGGTCAACATCACTTCGTGCTTTGGTCCTGAGCCTGTTCTATAATATTAATAAGGAGGGCGGGGCCTGTACCTGTGGCGCCCCCCTCTGTGTACAGTGTGCATTACATGGCGGATGTGTGTGAGGACGTTACCGATGATCATGCCGATCTCACAGCTCTGGTCCTTGTAGCCGCAGCTCATCATGGTGCCCACCGTGTCATTCACCATGGCAACCGAGCCGATGTCGTAGTCCTGCAGAGAGAGAGAGAGAGAGGGGGGGGGGGGGGAGGAGAGAGAGGAGGGGGGGGTGGGGGGGTGTGGAGAGGGTGGGAGTGAGTGAGAGAGATGTTTAGATAGTTTAGGTTTGGGGGTCTCTCTCTTCTCTCTTCTCTCTCGCGAGAGAGGAGGACAGGTGTATTTATATGTTTCCTATTTATAATCTGAATAACTCGCCCCCACTAACTTCCCCTCCGTCTCTAGAAAGACAGTTTCACAAGGTTTTGACTCTGAATCAGAAACATCCAGAAACTTTGACCTAAGGTGAGGTGAGTCCCGGTGTCCCACTGACCCCTCTCCTGCAGATGGCGTCTCTCAGCAGCTTCACTACGTCTTGTCCCTCCACGCCGGAGCAGTTGAAGCCTTTGGTCCAGCGGATCAAGATGCTCTGTGAACACAGGGGTTCGAACGTTTAACACCGAAGACAGGAACGTTTCATGAAGAAGAAAAGTGACGACACACTGAACCTCACAAAGGAATATTTTTAATTTCTCTGATGCTTTTATTCTTATACACTCTCCTCTCTTGAGTGTGTGCGTCTGTGTGTGTGTGTGTGTGTGTGTGTGTGTGTGTGTGTGTGTGTGTGCGTCTGTGTGTGTGTGACACCTTGTCGATTTCCTTCAGCTCACAGGGGAAGGAGAAGGTGAATCCCAGAGGAAGAGTTTGTCCCTTCAGTTTGTGAGAGTCGAGGAATTCTCCGAGGCAGGCGGCGATGTGGTCGAACAGCTGGACAGAGACAGATGTTGCTTTTAAATCCACAGAAAAAAATAACTCAACAAAAGCTGAGTTTACAGATGAAAACAGGAATTCTGTGGTTCCCACCTGTTCTCCGGTTCCCAGCATCATCTCCTGAGGGATGGCACAGATCTGACTGTTCATCTTGGTCACGCACTGCTGCTCCTCCACCACTCGCACGTGAAGCACACGGAAGTTGGTTCCACCGAGGTCCACCGCCAGGAAGTCGCCTCGCTCTGCCGGGAGGAACAACCACGAAGTTCAGCTCCCTGAATGTAATGATGCTTTCAATCATTTCAAAGAAATCAAACAACTTGATATTTGGATTAAAAACAATATTTAAAATCATTTAAAGTTTCCTGACAGAGGAAGTGTTGAATCTTTTCAAGTTGATTTATTAAGTGAACTCGTGTTTAAAACATTGAAATGATCTGAAAATGAAAACAAGTCAACTTAAGTCGCATTAACTAAAAAATAAATGAACTTCCTGTGTATGTTTCTACTTCCTGCCGGATGTGTGTGTGAGTGTTTACCCGTCCCGTCCGGCGTGGCCCTGACGAACGTCGGCAGCATCTTCACGGGCGCCTTGTGATGCGAGTGTTTCCCTAAACCTCGGGTCAGATCCTTCTTCAGCCGAGAGGAGACGTCCTGCAGCTGCTCCAGAGACAGACTGAAACCATCCAGGTACGTCTGCACCTGCACATATATATATACACACACAAATATATGATACACACATTTTCATTAGCTCATAATTAACTTTTATAAAGATTCTGACACGATAATAAACATCCTTTTCTCTGTTTGCTTAAAATAAACAAACATAGAACTGTAAAAAAAATCTAGAATTTAATAGACAAATATATGGAATTGTTCTTACTTTGGATTTGTAAACGTTTATCTATTCAATAATAATAACATTTTGCTGCATTTATTCATTTTTTTAAACTCTTTTGTTGTTTTATTTCATATATTTGTATTTAGTATTTTTTAACATTTTTTAACAGATATAGGACATATATTTGTCATATAAATATTGAGACTGATTTAATTCTGTGGCAGAATAAGGAGACAGAAGAGATTTCATATCTTTCTCCACCAGGGGGCGGTGTTTCCTCTCAGGACTTCAAAATAAAAGCCATGATTAAATGACTCCGGTTGTGATTCTGACTGAACACAGTGAATCTCTGTCACAGTTGAAACGAACAAACTAAAGTTCAGAAGGTTTGGAAATAAAAACAAACTTTTTATTTGCTGGTGTGAAACGATCAAATGATTCTGTAAAGAAACGTGTTTGTGGTTCATGGATTTAAAATCTGTGCAACAATAACATGTTCAACAATAACATCTTTGTTCAATTCACTTATAATAAGGATCTCGTCAGTGTAACAAAATGAATTCATGTCTTTGTGTCTCTGTGGTCGACTTATTGCACCGACAGAATCTAAACATTTCACTATGAATCAAACTGTATATTTCCATGTGAATAAAATCTCCTGTGAGCAGAAACCTGACGCGTCTCCGAGTCGACAGGAAGTGACCCGCCTGCTCCGACATGTCGTGGCTCTCTGGAGATGCAGCAACTATTCACACTTCTCTTCCTGTTTTCGTTTCCTTTAAACGCTGGAAACACAGTTTTGAGCGGCTGAGACTAAAAGGTGGAACCGTGACGGAGGTTCAGAGCGTTGTTCACTTCTGAAGCATTAATACTCACAGACTGAGATTTAACTTAAAAAACGAATTTTCTCCAGTAAAATACAAATTGATTTCAGAGCTTGAAGCAGTGGTTCTTCAACCGTTTAGCTTGTGACACAGAACTTTTAAAAGTTAGTTCACGAACACGTCTTTTAACTCTCGGCTCATTTTCCAGTTTCGATGAATCTTCAGAAACATGTTCAATGAAGAGACGAGCGGCCAATAGGAACAGAGACACACGTCAACAGTTGCTTGTTCTTGTGTGACTGTCCAGGATCGACCACGTGACGTCATCACTTTGTGAGCCTCGGCTTCGCATCGTGTTCAGCGCCATCTTGGTTTTTAGAAACCAGAAGTAACCATATTTGGAGGAGCAGGGGGTGGAGCCTGAGTGAGAGATGGAGGAGACTACACGCCCACGCCCACCTACACCTGCCACCTGCACCCATTGGACGGTACCAGCTGTCAATCACACTGTGGTATCCCCCCCCCCCCCAGTACATCTGGTGCTTTATGGTCTGTTTGACTCTAAATGATCATAATTCACTAAATGAACATCAGCTGTTTGAAGAAGACTTGAAACTAGAGACTGAGACAAACTCCTGAATGTTACTGACGTTATAAAGTGAGAAGTCACTTTCTATAGACTTCTATAGGAACTACCAGAGGAGTCGCCCCCTGCTGGTCACTACACAGAAGACTTCACTTTCTGGACCCGGAGTCTACGTCTGTTTTTAAAAACACCATGTTTGTTACCCGGGGCTCCGCCCCTTCTTAATACTCTGTTGATGTTTGTGTAAAACCTTCAGGATCAAGAATAATCCAGAGCAAACACACACATGATGTAAACACACACACCCTGAGCACTCTATGTGAAATATGTGTGGGATGAGTTTGTGTGTGTGTGTGTGTGTGTGTGTGTGTGTGTGTGTGTGTGTGTGTGTGTGTGTGTGTGTGTGTGTGTGTGTGTGTGTGTGTGTGTGTGTGTGTGTGTGTGTGTGTGTAAAGTCGAGTTTCAACACGAGATCAGATCAGATGGAATCTTCATGTTGAAACACACAGGACCAGTTTCCTCAGTGTGATTGCTTTCATTGGGTGCATCGTTATCATCACACAAGCACGCACGTGTGCACGCATGTTCCTGACGTGTTCCTCACATGTTCCTGACAATTGTCTGAGTCAGTGTCTCTGGAAATTTTCTGGAACCAGTAAAATGTCTGAAATAATGTGGCCTCACGATTTGGATCTTTTTGTCTCAGTAGGTGAACTAAAAACTTCACGTCCTTCAAAATAAACTCAACCTGTTTGTCATCATCTTGAAAACTACACATTGTTCTGATTTCATTAGGAAACTGAGTCACTTCCAGAAGTGTCGTAAACGCCTGTTTGAAAGAAAAAAGATTCATACGCCTGTTTCTCCGTCACGGTGGTTAAACTCTGTTAAAGAGAAAATCCTGGTTTAAAGTGTTTGGATCAATAATCTGAGCAGGAATATTCAGCCCCTCCTGGACTCTGATTGGCTGCTCTTCCTCCTTCTTATGTCACGCTGCAGGTTGAACCATGACCTTCATTAGATCAGAGTCATGACGCTGGAATGAAGTCGGCCACGCCCTCATCAGTGACGACCAACAGGAACAAGCGTGTTGTGACACGGCGGCGTGGAGAGAGGGCGAGGCCGAAAACTGAGGTTTCACATGAAGGAGAGAAACATCGAGACCTGAAAGAACACGTCTGTGGAAAAGTACCGAGAATATGGAGGAGGAGGAGGAGGAGGAGGAGGAGGAGGAGGAGGAGGAGGAGGAGGAGGGAGGAAGGAGGAGGAAGAGAGAGAGGAGGAGGAGGAGGAGAGAGAGAGAGAGGAGGAGGAGGAGGAGGAGGAGAGGAGGAGGAGGAGGAGGAGGAGGAGAGGAGATTATAAAGGAGATGATAGGTTTATGTTCATGTCAACAAACATCCACTGATCCGACTGTTGACATGAAATATAATAATAATAATAATAATAACAATAATAACAATAATCATTTTATTTTAAATTTAAGAACTGAGAAACTAACTACATGAGGTTAGTGTGAATCCAGGGACTGTTAATAAAGATGACTTCATCCCACCGTCAAGAAATGAAGCTAAAACGTCTCCGATACAAACGCTGCCCTCTTGTGGTGATGATGTCATCCGCAGTCTGTGCAGCAGTGATCGGGACGAGGGGCCAAGGGCCTCGTTAGCGTCAGACTCCGGCACATCGTTAATTATAGAACTGAATGGAGTTCGAACCTAATCAGCTGTTCTCAGGGGCCCCTTCTCAGCTCGGGGCCCTTCTCAGCCGGAGAATTCCCTGTTTGCCAACCCTGTCGCAACGGCCCTGGATGTATGTGTGTGTGTGTGTGTGTGTGTGTGTGTGTGTGTGTGTGTGTGTGTGTGTGTGTGTGTGTGTGTGTGTGTGTGTGTGTGTGTGTGTTGTGTGTGTGTGTGTGTGTGTGTGTGTTGTGTGTGTGTTGTGTGTGTGGTGTGTGTGTGTGTGTGTGTGTGTGTGTGTGTGTGTGTGTGCGTGCGTGCGTGCGTGCGTGCGTGCGTGCGTGCGTGCGTGCGTGCGTGCGTGCGTGCGTGTGTGTGTGTGTGTGTGTACCTCAGCGAGCGTGTGTGCAGGGATCCCATCCAGGTGAAGTTTTGCACGTTCTCCGCTCATCTTGGCTTTTTTAGAAACCCGAGCGATGTTGTCACCGTCTGGAGAAAAGATGGAAAGAGTCAGATTTTTCGTAATATCACGTTAATAAAGTCGTAATTTAATGTGAAGAGTCATAATATTTTACATAGTATTTTGTTATTTAAACTTATACTAAAGTATAATTTAACAAGATGCTAAAATTCCTCATTTTAATGCAAGTGACAAACTGATATTTGAAATTTACAGAATTCACTAAATTCATTCTCATATTCATATTTATTTCCATAAGATTGAATCTTTATTCTCGTAGTAATACTTCATATCACTCATATTTTCCTTTTACTGGCTCTGATACTCGTTTGTAGTATTTTCACTGTGAGCATATTTGTGCTGACATTAGCATTTAGCTGACATATAGTTCATATCCACTTTGAGGGTGAGACATATGAAACTCAGCAGAAATCTCTCAGTGATATTAATTAAGCTCTGGTTGCCACGACAACCTGAGCTGGTTGTATTTGACGTGTGACGCTCAGACGTCTGTGGAATGCAGTCAGACATGTGGATCCTGTAGATGTGATTTAAATGAACTGTTGATGTTCGGCTGAAAGTCAAGGCTCAGATTCCTGAAGTGAAATCACAATAAACACAAATGTCAAATAAAAATAATGTGACTTTAAAAAGTTGTTCTTTCTACAAACAGGAAACTCCAGTGATCACGCGAAAGAGGGACAAGTCTTGATTTCACTTCCACCTGCTCTTCATCATCAGACTGAAACAGAAACGTTCAAACTGAGAAACGTCAGCTGATCAGAAGCAGAACAGCTGAGACGAGAGGAACGAGCAGGAAACAGAAACTGCTTCACGTCAACTCTGAAAAGAAAATGTGGTGAAAACCTCGACAGTTTTCATAAGTTTCATTCTGACGCTGACGCAGCACCTTTAACTCCGCCTGTTTGAGATCAACCACTGTTCTGTATTTACAGGTTGAACCTTCAGCAGTGAGGAGCCTGATGTTTCCTCAGGATCAACAGCTGGATGTGAACACGAGCAGCTGGAGACGCTGTAATGAAAAGCTGTAACACACCTGGACCCAGGATCCAGATGTGTTACCTGGACCCAGGATCCAGATGTGCTTCAGCTCCAGTCTCCTCTAACAGAACTGAGTCTGAACGTCTCGTTCCTCTCAGATCAGTTCAGGTTCCTGCTCCAGACGCCTGCAGGCGACCGAAAACACACCAGACCGGTCGGATCATCAGCTGACAAGAGATCCTGAGGTGTTCAAACACCGGCTGAGATCGACATGAGCCTCCTGAGAGGGAGGAGGTCTCACAGCAGGGGGGGGGGGGGGGGGGGGGGGGGTCGGTGTGGGGCTCAGGGGCCACCCAGGGGCCACCCCGTTAAAGAGGAGGCAGAGGAGAGAGGAGCGGCAGCTGATCGGCTGCTGTCTGAGGACAATCACTGAGGAGGAGCTGGAGTTTTCTTTTTCAAAACTTTTCAAAACTTCTCCGACAGAATAAACAGCTTCAATAAAATCTCTTCATCATGTTAAAATCAGTCTTTTCAAAGTAAAAGCCTCTCACCTGTGCGTCCTGCGCGTCCAACAACTTCTCACTGACAGACTCACTTCCTTAACGAGAGAGAGGGAGAGGGGGGGGGGGGGGGGGGGGGGGGGGAGAGAGAGAGGGGGGGGGGGGGGGGGGGGGGGGGAGGGAGGGGGGGGGGGGGGAGAGAGAGACAGAGAGTTGACACCCTCTGCTGCGCGTCACTGTCAAACACGTGGATGCGCTTCACTTCTCTGCCGCGCGTAAAGACGCGTAAAGACGCGTAAAGATGCCGGATGCGGTGGTTGACTGGTGGTTGACATGTGGTTGACAGGTGGTTGACAGGTGATTGACAGGTGAGTTACCTGGGAGGACACCGGGCTGAGGTGATGATGGTGACCGGTGGAGGCGGAGGGAGAAGCGGATCAGCTGAGTCTGTCTCCGCCCGTAAAGATCCGGGAGCAGATCCTGGATCGGATCTAAAGGAGAGCCCTCTGACGTCACTGGGCTGAACTTCACTTTATTATAGTAAAATATCATTAAATGTATAAAGTGTCAATCATCACCAGCAGAGGATGTGGACTTTTAAAATAAACTTCAGTGACTTGTTTCTGTTCTATTCTAGTTTTTATTGATTGATTTTGAAGAACAAAATAACTCACGTGTTGTTTCGTGTTCTGTTCAAATTGTTTTAATCATTTTTTTTTTATTGATAACATTTTTATCTATTAAATTTGAAAAAAAATGACATTTTAAAAACAATTATTAAAAAAGACAAAACTCAAAATCTACAAAGAATCTTCAGACGAGTGGATTTATTTGATTCTGGACTTTTGATCAGTTGAGTTGATGAATTCTCTTGAACCGACGGCAGGTTGCAGGAAAACATCCAGTGGATCTGGATCTGAATGAGTAGAACGTGTTATTCACTGTGTGTCCTCGCGGTCAGTGACTCGGTGTTACAGCGGAGACACTGGATGTCCCGGACTGAGTCTGTCCCACTTGGAGTCCTGGACTGAGTCTGTCCCACTTGGAGTCCTGGACTGAGTCCGTCCCACTTGGGAGTCCTGAGGTAAAGGTTCAGATCCACACGTGAGGATTGTTCCTCGTATCGTCTCTTTGTCGTTGACGCGTTGATGAAACCGAACGTTGTGACAGAGTCTCACAGGAAACCTCAAGGCGACGGTTTGAAGCCGGCGTGTGATGACACCGGAGACCGGAGGTGGGACAGATGAGACAATGAGCCGGAGCCGTGTCGTCAGCCGTCGTCCACCAACGAGCCGACATGTTGGTTTCAGAGCATCAGAGACTTTACTCCTGCACAACTGGCAAATTCAGTGTAAAGTGCAGATACAGGTTCAAGGTCAAAGGTCAAAGACAGAAAATGACAAAAGAAAACAACAGGTACAGTAAAAAGTTTCTGGAGGATGATTTTTAAAAACTGGTCCACGCTGTTTGATAAACTGGGAGCATGTAAATCTGCTCGGACGTGATGAGACCTTTCAGATCGGGGGGGTGTGTGGATGCTTCTGTTGGACCGACGGAGGTCGACACAAACGTCTCCAACGCAAAACAGAAACACAAAAAACACAGAGTGGCACAGAAATGAGATTTTCCCACGTTGAGACGTTCACCTGCTTAAAAATCCATCAGGAGGAAAAGTCTCTCGTCTTCATTGTAACTTCACGTCCGACCTGATAAACCTGCAGGTTCTGTTTAAGGCTCTGGGTTCTGGTGTTTTCAGTCCTGGAGACGTTCATCTCCGTCGGTGGCTCGGCTTCTTGGCTCGCTGCTGCCTCCTGAAGTCGATGAGGCAGCCGGTGGCCTCTGAGATGGGAGTGAAGGACCTGATGGGAGAGTTGCTGATGCTCAGCGCTCGCACGCCGTCCTCCTCCTCCTCCTCGTCATCGTCGTCCCGCAGGTCGATGACCTCTCTAAACGTGAAGTGACAAACGCCAACATGAAACCAGCTGAAACTCAACTTCCTGTTTAATTCAGCTGCCGTCTCGTTACTGTTTAACACCTTTTACACATTTGAACTGAACAAAGTTAAATGAGCTTTAATAATACTTCTTTAATAATACTTTAATATCTTTATTAATAGATCACGTCTCTAAGTTTTCTTACTCCGGCTGGATTCTGGTTCCTGACGGCCCGGCTTCTGAAAACAAAACAACAACAATAAGTCCGTCAATAAGATTTATTCTCGTCTCCGGCTGCAACAACATTTCTGGAAGTCGATCGTGATCTGAAAGTTTTACCTGTGAACCAGGAAATCTATAAAAATCATCTGATATGAGTCTTACACAGATTCTTCATTTATGTTTGATGATATGAAAACTTTATTTTACAGAACAAATGATGCAGAACAGATAGTTGTGATGTGGAAGCAGCCGGAAGCAAACAGACACGTGTGAGGACCTGAACCAGAGACTCACCGGATCCTCTGTGTTCTGTTCGTTCCAGAGCTGAGAGCAGGTTTCCTCTCTGGAGAGTCAGAAACATAACAGAGAGAAAGTTTATTAATACACTGTCGGACTCTACTCTGCACAAAGTGTACGTGTAAATAAGTGACTTCGTTGTCGCAGGATTCTGATGAACAACATCGACGCGGGTCACCAGTCGTCGTTTGGATCCTCATTGATAACGTGACTCACGGTTTCAGACTTCAAGGTTCGGCGCTGGAGGCACAGCTCGGTGTGTCGGTTGTATTCTCTCAGAGAAAACTTCTTCTGACAGAGGAAGCATTTCTCTTGGTTCCTGCAGAACGTGAGACAAAATAAACTGAATTACAGACGAACAGTTAAACGCAGATGAACCGTTGAGCTGGTCCAGGTCCAGGTCCGATCCACGGGCTGCGTTTACCTGCTGCTGCTGACGGAGTCGTTTGTCTCCTCGGCTTCAGTGACCTCCGCTCTCCGCCTCTTCCTTCGAGGCTTCGACGACACTAAAGTGGAGAGACGCACTTTAAACCATCGACACAACGTAAAGACGTGACGCAGCCGACGTACATCACTAAACAAACTGAGGATGTCAGAGGGTAAGAAGAAAAGCAACGGACCAATGAAAGGAATAATATAACCTGTACAGTCGGATACGAGACGTTATTAAAGAAAGATCTGCTTCCTGTGATGAAGGAGAGGTTCTCTCACCCCCGGGCGGTTCCCTCTGGTCCAGCACGGCCACCTCTCCGTCGCAGTACGCCGCGTGCCACTCGATCTTCGTCACCGGGAAGGATCCCTGACAGATGGGACAGTCCACTCGGGCTTCGGGACTCGGAGGGACGGCGCCAGGCTCCACTTCTGGAGACGTCGGCCTCTGCAGCCCTCTGACCTTCATCTCCTCCACATCTGGATCCACGCCGCCCTCCTCTTCCTCCTCCCCTTTCTTATGTGGACGTCCAGCATCAGCGCCGCCGACAGGGACGTTTCCCTCCTTTGTTCCACAGACTGCGGCTGAAAACGCAAATATTATTATATCAAAATTATATATTAGTAATATGAATCAAATATCATGAAAATAAAAGGTTTTCTCTTCGTCAAGCGTTCAAACTCACCGTCCACCTCCGTCTCCTCCTTGTCCTCCTGCGGCGGCGGCTCGACCGCAGCTGGAGGATCGTCCCGAGGAATCATCTGGACCTCAGGGAGATCAGGACGTTCAGGTCGGGGCTGCAGGGAAATGGAAGCATATTAAAATCTAAAATTAAAAGGAGAAGAGAAAGTTGAGATCTTATTGTACTCACCTCTGCTCCAGCGTCAATCATCATATCTTGTGTTTCATCGTCATCGTTGTTACTCAGTTGAGTTTCTGTTGTTGAAAGTAAAAGAAAAACATTTAACAGTCGTCACATCAGAGTCAAGGAGGTCACAGTGACCTTTGACCTTCAACCACCAAATCTCATCATCAGTTGTCAGTCAGAATGTGTCTGTTGTCAAACGACTGACGAACAACTTCAAATCATGAGGTTATGAAAGTGACTGTTGTTTATCTTAATGAGTCGTCAGTTGAAGTGAGATGTTTCAGTACCTGGACAAACGTCACAGTCGTCAGTATCCATCGGTCCTTCTTCTTCTCCTCCTCCCTCCCTCTTCTGCTTCTCCTCCTCTTCCTCTCCATCCCTCTGCTCCGCTGCCTCCTCCTCTGCCTCAGCTGGAGGAGACTCTTGACTCTGGTTTTTCTTCCTCAACCTGAAACCTCGTCTGGAAACGTGAGGAAAGTCGTCGTAGTTCAGACGCAGCCGAGAGAAAAGGGAGGAAGGAAAGACAGAAGTTGTTGAGTTAAAACAAACTGAGCAGAAGTCTGGTCACAGTTAGTACTGACACCAAGTGGAAGACAGACGTTACTGCAGGTAGAGAAGTGTTTAGTTTCTCTGAAGCTGTTTTCGTGAACTCCAGAAAATGATATCTGGACATTATAATGTGAGAACATCCAGGCGAGGGGCGGGGCCTGTAGAGCAGCAGGGGCGGAGCCTGTAGAGCAGCAGGAGGCCGGACATGACGTATAAACTCTGCTGTGGAAAGATCAGTGTTGTTGTTTACAGCTCGTCCACACCGGCGTCGGCCCTCAGCACCAGAAGATCTGGAACCTCCTCGTGTTTCCAAGTGGACGTCTTCGTCTTCTACGTGTGCGGCTCCTCTTCTTCATCCTGAGATGTTTGTGTTCTTCCAGCTTCACGTCCGTCACGTGTTAGAAACCTCGTCCACACGTCCACTCGCTCTCTGGGAAGCTTCCACACATCGTCCTGCTGTTTCCTCACATGGACTCACGAGGACATGTTACACACATGTTACCAGGAGGCTGCAGGAGAAGGTCCAGAACATGTCCAGAGACACTGACTCAGACGTTTGTTCTCACATAGAGAACCTGCAGAACATGTGAGGAACATGTGAGGAACACGTCAGGGACACGTCAGGAACATGTGCAGACTTCAGTTCAGGTCTGAAAACAACTTGAATCTGCAGCGTGACCCTGATGATGATGATGCTCCGTCTTCATCACATGGTTTGTGTTTGAAAGAAGCTTTGTTACGTCATGTGAATAAATGAATTCTACACTGATCAGTTTCTTACTGAACTGAACCACAGGAGGAGTTTTACCTTCGAGGAACAAGACGTTGAGGAGACTCAGCAGACGACTCCGGTGAAGGAGATCTCTGGGAATAAAAGATCAGTTCAGTGATTTGGTTTCAAACATAAAAGAAACAGGAGCTAAAACCAAGAGTTTGAGACAGAGGCTGAAAGGAGAGCAGCAGCAGCGAGTGGACAGTGATTCCTTCATTCAGGGTTTTATAAACATTAGAGCATGAAAACATTTGAAAGTAATAACACTGATTAAAATGATAACCCTTAAGATGAACAGAATATGTGTCATTTAACATGTCGTACCTCCGGCTGCGGCAGGATGGCGCCCCCCCACGGCGCCTTCCTCAGCAGACGCCTCTGAGCCTGTTTCAGACTCTTGTCGTAAACGTCCATCTGAGCCAGGATCACCTGAGAGAGAGAATATCTTTGTGAGGATTTGAACACAGAGAAATTATCATCACACTAATACTGATGATCAATATTTCAACGTTTTCAAATACTCAGTTAATGACGTGAAACAACGAGAAGAATAAATCCTCACAATTAACAAACACTTGACATTTTTGCTTAATTGGAAACAATTTTGATAATCAATTAATTTCTGTTGATCAACTATTGATTGTAACTTTACTCTGAATGAAAGCGATCACCTGAGTGTAGGCGTCTGGGTCCAGGCCCCGGGGACAGAAGGGAACCCCCCAGTAGTACTGAACCGTCGGCCCGGCTGCGGCGGAGCACACGCCCCCTCGCTGCTGACGAGCTGTCGCTCTGTGGAGCTGCAGGAACATGGGTTCTGTTGATTAGTCCGGTGCGGTGCTGACAGGACACCTTGCTGACAGCGTTTACGTGTATGGAATGACTTGGGACGGGTCGAGGTTGATCCCCGAACCCAGATCGGCTGCGCTGTCAGTGTATGAATGGAATGTATCACTATATATTAAGAAGCAAATACGTATAAATGTTTGAATATATAAATAAATAAACTCTGCTTTGTGGAAACAGAAACAGAGACAGATTTGACTAAATATCAGAAAAGTCTGTCAGACGTCCTGCAGCCATATCAACACCGATGACCTGAACTGCTGTTAGACTCTAAGAGTAACTTGTGTGACTAATTACAAACGGAAAGCTAAAGCACAGCCTCAGTTAAGAGTCAAATTGTATTTGAATGTGTCTGATAATCGATGTGATCAGAGGACCAGTCGGATCAATGCCCTCGGACCCTCTCAGGTCTGCTGTGTTTTCTCTACCTGCTCCTCCGCTCTGCTCCTGGAGAAGCTGCAGAGTCGGGGTTCAGGGAGGAAACCTGGACCTCTGCCCGACCAGCACCGCCCTCCTCTGGGAAGACCGGGCTCGGAGAACCTGCCGGCTGCAACAGACGGACGCAGGAACGATAAGAAAGAATGGATTTTCTTAAAATGCTTTTGAAACCATAAACACAAAGTGAGGACTGATCTGATTTGTTGGGACGGAGAGAGAGAGACTCTGTACCGTGACGTCCTGGTCCTGGTCAGACCAGACGAGCGTCATGTCGCTGGTCAGATCCGTCTCTGCTGCGTTCAAGTCTTCAGGTGTTTCAACCGGCTCCTGTGAATCTTCTGGAACCAGGAGACAGCATCAGAAATGTTCACACAACACATCCTCACGATGAAGAGCGTGTGACGTTCCACTGTACCTGACAGAGACGACCCGGTGATCATGTTGGACCTGACGTGTCCTGATGAGCGTCAGGGTTGCAGGGCTGTGATCAAAACAGAGGAAGAAGAGAGAAACAAGCAGGAAGTGACAAAGTGTCTGGATGTTCTGGAATCATGAATCAAGTCTTCACATGAAAGATTCTAAACTCCAAACACATAAAAGTAACTCACCTGCGTCGGCCTCTGAGAAGATTCCTCGCCGACGGCTCGACTCACTTCACTGTTTGACCTTTCGACCTCTGAAGGAACCACAGACGTCTTCGGCTCGTCATCACTGACCTCCCGTCTCCTCCTGCCGAACACCGGACTCGAAGAAGGGCCGTGACTTGGCTCAGCGGCTCCTCGGTGCGTGTCTGAGAAGACGGGGCTGCCGCAGATCGGTGATCTCTCTGGGGGATGCGGAGGGGCTGGGCTCCTTGGGAAGACGGGGCTCCGAGCCCGACAGGAAGTGGTCCTTACAGAGGAGGTCACACTCTCCTGAGAGGAGGAGAACTCCAACCCTGAGTTTCCACAGACACTGACGAGAGGTTTGCAGGCACTTGGGTCGTCTCACGTTGAGAGTTCCTGCCAAACACGGGACTTCTTAAATACTCGAGACTCTGCGTGAGCTGCGTTTCTTCATCGTCTCCCGGCAGAGAGACAGGACTCTTCGGACAAGACGTGAGGTTACCGGGGCTTCTGGGAAACGTCGGGCTCTTGGGTTGAGCGGGCAGAGGCGTCTGAGGGGAGGCACAAGTGTCCTGAGAGCACAACACAAACCCTGAGCTTCTGCAGGTCTCCAGCAGGTCCTGACGGAGCCGCGGGACGTGAACCAACGCCCTGCAGTCGGTCGACAGGAAGACGGGCGATTTACAGAGCGGAGAGTCGTCGCTCTGCACCGAGTCAGAGAAAACACACAGAGCTGCAGCTGTTACACCGACAAATTCAAATCAATGGTCAGAAATTCTTCAGATCATCGAATAATATTCTAAATATTTTATTAAGCAAAATCGTTGTTCATTTTTCCTAGAGAGTGTAAATAAAGATGGAGGATTGGTCCGACCTGCGGTGAGTCCAGAGGCTGGGAGCGGCCGGGCCACGCCTGAGAGTCGATCCTCTGGGAAAGGTCTGACGTCTCCAGAGGAGTTCCTTCTTTCCTTTTCCGCTTTTTATTCCTGTTCCTTATTTCATCTCCAGCTCCGTTTGTTTCTGGGAAGAAAGCACAGGAGGTTTTTTAAGTTCTTCACAGTTTGATTATAAATCACAGGTTTGCGACCGTTGGTTCTCCGGTGACTGACCTTGGGTCAGGTCTATCTCGGTACAGACGTCCTTGGAGGATCCCTGGTCGATGGACCTCATCCCATTGGAGCACAGGAGCTTCCGTCGGGAGCAGAGTCGGAGCGAGGCGTGGGCGAGGAGGCTTTGACTCTGGGACGGCGGGCACGGCTGCGTCTGGCCGACCATCTACGAGAGGAAAGACGGGAATGACACCACGGAAAAGGTCGGCCCGGAAAATTATTCCAAAATGTTTGTTTGAAACCGACTCTGGTATCAACCATTTAATTTGAACCTGGATTTTTGATTAATTGAGGAAAATGGACGACAAATGAATCAATCGTAAAATCATCCGTGAGTTAAAGCTTTAAATCTCGTGTCATTACATTTAAGGATGGTTCTGAAGGCAGCGGCCTTTTGGAACCGGGTCCGTGTCGGTTAAAAAACCTGGATCCATGAAGCCTGTTTAGATTCTGTGAGTGAAATAAAAACACTTTTTCATTCCTGACAAACAAAACTGATTATAAACAGAATCAATGAGAGGATCAGAAGAGCAGAACCAGATCCAGATTTGAGGTGAAACTCAAACTTGATGAAATTCCTCTGAGGATTCGTGCTCACGCTCTCTTCGATGGCCTTCATCATGGCCTCCTCCTCCCGCTGCAGCTGGAGCGCCGTGTTGCTGGCTTCCTGTTCGCTCAGGCGCAGAGCCAGGTCCATCATCTCCTCCTCAGTCATCTCTGGAAACAGATTTACAAGATTCACAACATTTGATCTAAAACTTGGAGTAATCATTGAGAAGGTATTCTGAACCTCTCTGTGGTTCCGTACCTTTGGGTTGGCTTTGGGTTTCACGCTCTCTCCTGCGGCTGTTTCGAGCTGATGGCGGCGACGAGAGCTCGTCCTGGAAAAACAAGAAACAGCTTCAGTTCAGAGTTCTCTAATGGTCTCGGTTCTCTAATGGTCTCGGTTCTCTAATGGTCTCAGTTCTCTAATGGTCTCAGTTCTCTAATGGTCTCAGTTCTCTAATGGTCTCAGTTCTCTATGGTCTCAGTTCTCTAATGGTCTCAGATTCTCTAATGGTCTCAGTTCTCTAATGGTCTCGGTTCTCTAATGGTCTCAGATCTCTAATGGTCTCGGTTCTCTAATGGTCTCAGATCTCTAATGGTCTCAGATCTCTAATGGTCCCAGTTCTCTAATGGTCCCAGTTCTCTAATGGTCTCAGTCCTCTAATGGTCTCAGTTCTCTTCTCAGTTCTCTAATAGTCTCAGTTCTCTAATGGTCTCAGTTCTCTAATGGTCTCAGTTCTCTAATGTCTCAGTTCTCTAATGGTCTCAGTTCTCTAATGGTCTCAGTTCTCTAATGGTCTCAGTTCTCTAATGTCTCAGTTCTCTAATGGTCTCAGTTCTCTAATGGTCTCAGATTCTTCTCAGATTCTTCTCAGTTCTCTAATGTCTCAGATTCTTCTCAGTTCTCTAATGGTCTCAGATTCTTCTCAGTTCTCTAATGGTCTCAGATTCTTCTCAGTTCTCTAATGGTCTCAGATTCTTTTCAGTTCTCTAATGGTCTCAGATTCTTCTCAGTTCTCTAATGGTCTCAGTTCTCTAATGGTCTCAGATTCTTCTCAGTCCTCTAATGGTCTCAGATTCTTCCCAGTCCTCTAGTGGTCTCAGTTCTCTAATGTCTCAGATTCTTCTCAGTTCTCTAATGGTCTCAGATTCTTCTCAGTTCTCTAATGGTCTCAGATTCTTCCCAGTCCTCTAGTGGTCTCATATTCCTCCCAGTCCTCTAGTGGTCTCATATTCCTCCCAGTCCTCTAATGGTCTCAGATTCTTCCCAGTCCTCTAATGGTCTCAGATTCTTCTCAGTTCTCTAATGGTCTCAGTCCTCTAATGGTCTCAGATTCCTCCCAGTCCTCTAGTGGTCTCAGATTCTTCCCAGTCCTCTAGTGGTCTCAGATTCCTCCCAGTCCTCTAGTGGTCTCAGATTCCTCCCAGTCCTCTACCTTCCCCTCCCGGTCGTCCACAGACTCCAGCTCCTGTGTGTTGTCGTCGATGATGATTTCCGTGGGGACGCTCGCCGCCTCCTGGACGACTTGTTTCCTCACAGACATCCTGCTCCTGAGGGACGTGAACACAAGACTCACAGTCAAATAACCAGCTGTCACTCACACGTTGTGAGTGACAGCTGGATCTGAACCCTGACTGACACCAGATCTGCTTCTGTTCTAATGATCACAGTGAAGTCCTGAAGGTCCAGAGAAGCTTCCTCCAGAGTTAACCAGCAGATACAGTCAGCTGACCTCATGATGAAGATGAAGAGTGTTTACCTGATGATGAAGATGATGAAGATGATGATGATGATGATGAAGAGCGTCCTCCTCTTCCTCCTCTCATCTGTCCGGAGACCACAACACACCGCCTCTGTGTCGGACGGTTACGAGTCAGAGACACGAAACCACTGAATCCAGATGAAACCGCTTCGTGTTGAATCGCATCCCGAGGTTAAAGGTTCGAATCCTCAGTTCAGGTGAACCGAGCCTGGACGTCAGAAACACCTCGAGTGACGAGGAAACACACGTGACGCGGGTCAGGTTCCACTTCCGCTCGGAACCAAACTGTGGCGCGGAACCGAACTACGTGTGTGACGGTTTGAAACTTCCCCAGTTGGTGGAACCAGCAGCGAGCCCAGTGAAACCAGTAGGAACCCACTCACAGCACAGATCACTGGGGTTTCGCGGCGCCATGTTTGTTTCTGGGCACGTAATCGCGTGACAGCTGCGTCACTGACGTGGGGCTACGCAAGCTGACGTGGTGCGTTCACGGACTCTCTGGTGTTTTCATGGTGCATTCAGGGACTTTGCTAAAACCAATAGAAGCTGCATCCTGTTTTAATTACTTCTTATAAAACTGGCAGTGGAGCCAGTATATGGAGTATGATAGTGTCATATGGTAGGGTCAAGATCAGTTTTAAAAGATTTAAAAAAGATTTGAAATACATTTCTTTATTTTTTGTCGTATATTTACATTTGAATATAACTATTAACTAAAACCATGTGACCACAGCGACCCAATAAGAACAGGGCTGTTAGTCACAATGATGGCACGTCACTGCTCTGCAGAAGACACACGGTTATCAATTACCAATCCCCCAATTAATATAATATATATATATTATATTATATAATCTATAATTTCAGAGGCCATGTTTTGCAGTATAGAAACACAGCATATAACTAGAGACTATCTGGGAACTGTCAGCACTCATGTTGATGGGGAATCGAACCCTTACGTGGTGGTTCTGTCCGCTATACAGGCCGTGAAGGTCACTACCATGACCACGCCCACTCGATCGATCGGCTGCTGATGATATCGGACCGTTTAGCTGATTTCAGAAAAGCACTGAACTCTGAAAACACTGAAAAGTTCTGTGAAGAAGTGAAGAAGCTCAGTTTCCTCTCAGCAGCACGTTGTCACGTACTCTTAAAGGTTTTCAGTGGCTAAAAGAAATCAACTCAATCAAAAATAATCATAAATCATTTTGTTTCAGTTCTTTATTGATCCATAGTCTCGGTTCTAAAGTTTGAAATACATATGTTTTTTTTTTCTTTCAGAGGTTTTTCACTTGCTCCTGTTTCAACACAGAAAAAATAATATTAATCATAATAATAACAACTTGTACTTTCTGGGTTTTGGACTTTGACGCCTGCAGGATAAAAATTCCCTGCGATGAAACGTTGGTGTGAAAATGTTTAATTCAGCAGAGACGTTAAATCTGTGGCTCTCAACCTTTTTAACTTTAGCTGAGGTCGAGGAACAAAGTCTGAGGTTTTAAAAAACAAACAATTACAATTGAATTCAAGAAATGTTTCTTCATTAAATAACATAATTCAGTGAATCATGAAATATTCATAAATTGGTTATTTCCATAGAAATGGCAGAAAACCAAATATAACCACATCAATTGCTGCATCATAATACATTATCATATATTATAATTTATTGATTGAGACCTTTTGATATATATCCTGATAATGTTATATAGAAACGCCCGAATGATCAATGAACCTTAAAACTTAATAAACAATATTTAATACACAGGTTTTTCCTTCACTGTGTTTTCTTTGATCAGTTCCATCAATATTAAATCCTCACAAAAGCCACTTCTATGTTTCTGGGGCATTTTGTTCTCATATCCAGGGAAGAGTTCTCAGGAGAACACGTGAACCACGAGGGAGGAAGTGCATCTGTCAGGAGCTGTCACACTGAAATGAAAGGAGCCGGAGTACGAGTGCAGCTGCATAGAGAAAAATGTTCTCCTGGTTTTCCTCTGAAATGAAATTACATCAATTATTCAAGTGTTTTCTTCCTGAATAAACAACGAAGCTCCGTGGTAAAAAAAAAAAACTGAGATGATTAGAAAAACAACAACAGAGTTGAGACTGAGCTCTGATTGGTTCAGAATCAGCACAGGACACGACCACATGGAGACCCTCTGTGTCTTAGCTCCGTATCAGCAAGAAGATGCTTTCAGACATGAAGTGCACGTGTTCCTGAAACGTTCTGGAGGTTCTGTATGTACGAACCCAAATGTCCAAGTCAGTTGCTCTGGACATTTTCTTTTCCTGCAGCCACCTTTTAAAATGTTGATTGTTCCGGGTCCGACTCGTTCACAGCAACAGGAACACGTGGGGAACATCCAGGGAACGGCTGTGTGAAGCTTTTCAAAGTTAAAGTAAAATGTGGAGATGACAGAGTGAGGGCAGGAGAACGCAGCTCCTCCTGGTGGATGAATCTGTTACAGCATATATATATTTACACGTCACATTTCTCTGTACAGGTGGAGTTTCTTCACATATTTGAGATGAATCAGGTCCATTTGTCCAAATCTGATTTGTTCAAGATCCAGACTTTGAGATTAGAATCAGCGTTAAAGACCAAACTGCTCTTTTGTACTGTTTCAGTCAATAAACAATAAATTATGTGTGTACGTGATATCATCATCATTTTTATGTAAAGGTTAACGTTAATAAACAATTCGGGTTGAAGCAGGTGACTGGTCTTAATGTGGTGGATGATTGGTGGGTTTCTGTGAAGCAGATTATATTAAATGCCATTTTTACAGATACAACTAATCAAATAAAAAAAATGGCTGATGTTTGATGGTGATATTTAATACACACAGGGGGGGGGGGGGGGGGGGGGGGGATCAGTGGTGCTTCAGGCTTCCAGCAGCAGCCTGGGTGCAGTTCATCTTTCTGAACCCGGGCAGCGTGATGCGTCCGTGTGTGTAGATGTCGCGGTCGGTGCCCTGGTTCATCCGCTTCACCAGGTTCTTCTCGTACAGGAGCGGGTGGTAGGCGCCCAGCGTGCAGGCGGCGTCGAAGAAGCGCTGGTAGTAATGGCAGAGCTCCGTCTTCCTCCGCGACGGCAGGAACTCGTAGACGTGCACCACCTCGCACAGTGACATCATCAGGACGGTGCCTGGACACATTTAGAAGAAAGTTTAATGAGGTCTTCTAAATCTAAACTCTCATATTTTAAGGGGTTGCTGAGGTTTTTTCTTTTTATATCAAATTAAAGTTATTAATTTAAATTCTATGAATCACAAACTTGAGACCAGTGGGACATGTCCCAGTGCTCCCACCAGTGCTCCCACCAGTGCTCCCACCAGTGCTCCCACCAGTCCACCACTGGCTGGCGGATGTGATTTAGTCTGGACGAACAGACACTGAGACTCTTCCAGACGCCCACATCATTCATCACCGTTAGACGAGATGTGTTGAAGAATAAATGGCGAGCGAGCCGACGCTTCACGTACCGAGGAAGCCGGAGGAGGGCGGGTTCTTCTGGATGGGTTCTGCCATGTTGTCTTGTATTCGCTGCCACACCTGCCACTCGAAGCGCGGATGCAGGATGTAGAAAGGCTGCAGAGGATGGAGTCGTCTATATCTCTGGTACTGGGCGAAGATCGGGTAGTCCGTCCTGTTGAACCACTGTGGGGGGGGGGGATTAACAAAGGTCAGAGGTCAAATATGGAGTAAGAATGACCACATGACCTCAGACACTGGTAAATAACAAGACCTCATGAGACTAAGGATTAATATCCGAGCAGCAGGACGTTTGAAAGAAGTGATGAAGGTGAAATGAAATAAATCCGATGACGTTTCCTTTTTCAAACATCACCTGAGTGAGGTCAGCGGAGAAGGGGGCGGGGTCCCAGGCCACCAGAGCACCGGAGCTGTACAGAGAGCTGGACAGGAAGTGGTGGTCGTCAGACGCCATCACCTGCACACAGGTAAACATCCGGTTCAAAGAAACATCATCTGCATTATATTACAACCGGTTTTAAGTTTTAAGTCGAATGAAATTAAAACAAAAGAGAAGAAACTCGTCTTATGTTTATAAAACACAAATATATAAAGACGACACGTCTCCACTTCCTCCTGTTGTACAAAAAGAAACTATAATACGACATGACGTCATCTTCATCAAATCTTCTTCACTAATTCAAACCAGACTGATGTGTACAATTGTGTTGACCTGTGAGTTGATGAGGCGAATGGTGGTTTTCGAGCCGACGTCTTTCTCGTAGCCGCCGGTGGGTGCGGCGTTGAAGCGCAGCACGGCATCATGGGAGTCTGTAATTGAATAAATACTTTAGGGGAAGTAAAACTTTCTGAGTGACTTTTACTGTTCTGTTTTTATATTTCAAGGGAAAACTAACGGAAACATTTGAATTCATCTCACCGATCTCTTTGCCGAGTCCGGAGTAGCGGAGCGACCCCGCCGACGACACCACGGCACAGCTCTTGTACGGCCCGAGGTCAGAGGTCAGTGGCTTCGGCGGCAGCTGGGCGGCCCAGGGCAGCGACGAGAAGGGCTGGAGGTCAGAGGTCAAGGTCGCCACCTCTGTCTTGTCTCTCAGCTGGCAGAGAAGCTCGGGGCCGCTCAGCTTTGGTCTGCTGGAGACGCCGCCGGGGCCGGAAACCTCAACTCCATATTTGTTCATCGACTGAAAAACAAAATGTACACAAAGTCTGATAGTTGAAGTTTATACTGGTGCTGATATCGACATGAATGTGATCAATAACATCTATTGTCTCCCCCCCGTGTTCCAGTGTTTCCTCTTTTATATCTCTGTGTTTGGTCTCCTCCACCTCCTGAGGGAAACACCAGGCTCTTTAGCTCTTTTAGTGAAAACAGCTGAGATCTCACCTGATAGTTCTGCACCACCCTCCTCAGTCGGTTTCCCAGCATGCTACTGGACATCTCATCATCCCACACCTCTCCCAGGAGCCCATGAGGCCCGAAGAACTCTGCGTCCCCACCTTTGCCGCTCAGCTCCCCCCTGCGCCGGCCTCCAAACAGGGTCTCCAGTGCGCGAGTGAAGGGGCGCGGCAGCAGGTGAGCGAAAAACCCAGAAGGCTCCCGATCTCTGGACTTCTTCTTTGATGTCGAGTCCACCGCTTCGTGGGTGTGGTTTGGAGAGGAGAGGACAGGGATTGGACGGCGAGGGTCACCTGGGACGACCCCTGGGAGCTTCTGAGGGTCGATGTACATGGGCTTGGCTCCGCCTCGCAGCACCTGAGGGTGTCAGACAACATTACGCTTCACTTTTAGGGCAAGAGGTTAAAGATATAACTCGGCAGCGCTGACAGAAGAAAGAACCCGACCTTGATGACAGAGTGTGCACGAGGCTGAGCCCGAGTTCTTGCCCGCACCCCAAAGATGGCGTCTGTGACGGGCACGCTGTTTTCGGCACAGATGGCGTAGAGCAGAGCCATGGAGATGCAGAAGAAGGCCATGCAGAGCGCTCCCCGGCGAGCCCGACGCCTCAGGCGCCACAGCAGGCTGACTCGGTCCATCGCCGCCAAGGGGATCTGCAGAGGAAACACAAGTGTTACTGTGACCCGTTAAAACAGTTTCCTGTGTTTTTACGTGTTTGTGTGACCAACCGCCGGAAACATGATTTTATTGATGAAACGGCTCAAATCTCTCCATGTTGAAGAAAGTGATGACAACATCTTAGATCTACCCATTTATCGGAGTCCGGTCCAAAATGCCTCGAGTCATCCCCCCCGACCCAGTTTATTTTGCAGTTTATCCAGATACAGAAATCAAAACCAATTCAAAATCATCAGCTCATCTTGTCTGGACAGTTATAATGATGTTCACCAACAAGTTATCAACCACCTACATCATTTTCTAACCTCCTTGACCCCCCCAGTCCCCCCCCCCCTTCCACCAAGCCACTTTGTCAACTACTTTACAAAAAAGATTGATGACATACGCTCCTCATTTTGTAATCCTCCTTCTGTAACTACACTTCCATCAACTTCATCTTCATCCCCTTCACTTTCCTCTTTCACCCCCGTCTCCCAACCAAGTTCTTACCTTGGTAACCTCCGCCCCCCCGACCACCTGCCCCCTTGACCCCATCTCATATTCTCCAGTCTATCGCTCCTGAGCTTCTTCCTTTTCTCACTGTTGGGACAAACCAAAGCTCTGCATACATGTGCAGCCAAAAGCCTGAAGCTGCAGGTCCCCCAAGGAACTCCGTCTCCCAGGAGGCTTGCAACGTCACAGAGGTGTGAAACCCCCCCAGGGAAACAGGTTTCACTTCCATTGGTCACTCTGGACCCCATGACCTGTGAGGTCACCGGGCCAATATAAGGCTGGTTCTCCCTCTTCTCTCTCTTCTGTCTCTTTCTGCTCCTTCACCAACACCAAGCCCTCTCCAGGAGGGAAGGCCGTCGAGCCTCTTCTCCAGCACGAAGGTGCAGCTTCCAGCTCATCTCACCAAGGAAACCTCCTCACACTCCAAGCTCTACCAACCTTCAGGCAGCGACGCGATGTCCTGCCGGAGAACCTCAAACAGCAGCTGAACTCAACAGAATCACCAAGGCAGGAACAGAAACCAGCAAGACGACTTCACAGAACTGCAAACTGCACAGCAACTCTTTTCCCCCTTTCCACAGATGGGTAACACAACCGGGCTTAATAATTATACCAGGCTAAGCAAGACGGTTTATTCGATTCTTTATTCGACACACACACATACACACACACACACACACCACACACACACACACACATAACCCTTATCTCTACAGGTCGTAAACATTCCAATAGGGGGGGGTGGGTGTTATCTCTTTGGCCAGCCACAATTTTGAAAGCACGCTGACTCACACACACACACACACACACACACACACACACACACACACACACACACACACACACACACACACACACACACACACACACACCACACGAGACTCACATGCCTATCTTTGTTTAGTAATTACACCATTAGTAATTTGTGTTTTATACTTTATTATATTCATAATAAATGTCTTTCTTTCACAAATGTTTTTTTTTCATTAATGTTGCATAAGTGAATTTTGCCAACCTCTACACTGTCAAGAACTCCATATCCTTCAACTTAGCTAACTATCTATATGGTAATTTTGGTTATAGTTATTAATCTAATTGTTAATCAGAGTTCCAAATTTCTAGTTAGTACCTTTATGAGACTTAATCAATACATTGGCTATATTTTCCCTTCCTTTGAAGGGTGGTGCCCCGAGGTAACTTTAATCAATTAAAGTTATTATTTAATATTAATAATCAAATATTAATATTTACTATTTTTATTTTTGATAACCAAATCTATTGAATGCCGAAAGGCCCACCATTTTATGGTATCACGTTTGATGCATTATGGCACAACACCACCCATCTTATCAACTCTTCCCTGTCAACTGGCTGTTTCCCTAACTCTCTGAACCCCCCCCCCCCCCCCCCCCCTCGACCCGTCTGAAGTAAACCACTACAGACCTGTCTCTCTTCTTCCCTTTGTTTCCACAGCTCTGAGCGAGCGATCTTTAATCAACTCTCCTCCCATCTCCACCACAACAACCTTCTTGACCCTCACCAGTCTGGTTTGAAGGCCACTCGGCTGAGACGGCCCTCCTTGCTGAGCAGCTTCACACTGCTAGAGCCGCCTCTCTCTCCTCTGTCCTCATCCTTCTGGACCTCTCTGCTGCATGTGACACAGTGAACCACCAGATCCTTACTTCCTCCCTTCAGGACCTGGGTGTCTCAGGCTCTGCTCTCTCCCGGCTCTCATCCCACCTCAACGACGGCACCTACCGGGAAACTGGTTGAGGATCTGTGTCTGAACCTTGTCCTCTCACTCCTGGGGTCCCTCAGGGTTCCGTCCTGGGTCCCCTCCTCTTCTCTCTCGGCTCTGTCATTCACTCACATGGCTTTTCCTACCATAGCTTCGCTGATGACACCCAACTTTTCCCCAATCTGAAACACAGGTAGCAGCAGGAATCTCTGCCTGTCTGACTGACATCTCTCAGTGGATGTCTGCACACCACCTGAAACTTAACCTTGATAAGACTGAACTACTTTTCCTTCCAGGGAAAGATTCCTCCCACCCACGACCTGACTGTCAACTTTGGCAACTCCGTGTTAACCCCCCCCAGAGTGCCAGGAACCTGGGTGTGGCACTCGACAGCCAACTCTCCCTTACTGCCAACATTACTGTCACAACACGCTCCTGTAGAAACATGCTGCACAACATCAGGAGAACACGCCCCCTTCTCACTCAGAAGGCGGCGCAGGTTCTGGTCCAGGCTCTGGTCATGTCACACCTAGACTATTGTAACTCCCTCCTGGCAGGTCTACCTGCTGCTGCCCTCCGACCTCTGCAGCTCATCCAGGAAGCAGCAGCTCCACTGGTCTTTAACCTGAGTTCACTCACACACACTTTGAAGAAATGTTACTTTCTCTATTCTTGTTGTTCTGGGTTTGTTCCTCATGGTCGATGCACTTGCTGTGAGTCGCTTTGGATAAAAGCGTCAGCTCAATGAAAAATGTAAATGTACACATTTATTTAATCTTCTGTTTATAAAAGCTGAAGAAGTTAAATGATCCTGTAGTTTTCAGGTAAAAGTTCAATAGTAAAACTCCACAGAATCGATACCAGAGGACAGGGAGTGAATCTGTGAGTGAGTGAAAACAACAATGAAGAGTAAGAGCGAGACGTCATTGCCCCGGGAGAAGAAGGAAATCCGGTAGAAAGAGGAGGAGGAGGAGCAGGAGGAAGAGGAAGAGGAAGAGGACAGGCGGGACGAGAGAGGTCGAAAGAGACAGAGAAAAAGAGAGAGAGACAAGAGAGGGAACGGGGGGGAAGTGCATTGACAGTTCCCACGAGGCTTTGTGTGGCTGCAGTGCTGCTCGGGAACTTGGCAGCAGGAGGTCATGCATAATGATGCCTGACGGGGTTACATCCTGATGGCACCTCGGGGGGGCGTGGCTCGAATAATATAATAATACAGATTTTCACATCCCAGTTTCTCTTCAGCTTCAGGAAAGGTACATCCTTTTGAGATTTCCCTCCGGAGCGTGATGTCCGAGGAAAATGGCTGCTGTGTGAATTAATAAAATAAACCCCTAGACTGTTTATTTAAAAAAAAACAGAACGTGAAGCCAGTGCAGACGTCCCTGAACCCTGTCTTCTGTGTAGTGACCAGCAGGGGGCGACTCCTCTGGTAGTTTCTATAGAAGTCTATAGAAAGTGACTTCTCACTTTATAACGTCAGTAAACATTCAGGAGTTTGTCTCAGTCTCTAGTTTCAAGTCTTCTTCAAACAGCTGATGTTCATTTAGTGAATTATGATCATTTAGAGTCAAACAGACCATAAAGCACTGGGGGGGGGGGTACCACAGTGTGATTGACAGCTAACACTGTCCAATGGTCAGGCTCCAGCTCATGGTTACTTCTGGTTTCAGAAAACCAAGATGGCGCTGGACAAAATGACCAACAAACAGCAACTGGATCGACCCTGTGTTCGCTTCATCGGATGTTTCCCTGCAGCTAAAAAACGAAGCCTGACGGACGTGTGTTGTGAAACACACACACACACACACACACACACACACACACACACACACACACACACACACACACACACACACACACACACACACAAACATATATGATCAATATGTTCCTGTTATTTCTATACGTTTGTTTTGTGCAGAGCCAGAGGCAGAATATTGCAGCTTCACACTGTGAGTGACACTGCTGCTACGTGAACAACAACAGCCACAACAACCATAGCACAACAACAACACAACAACAGCACAACCACAGCTTTTGACTGTGAGATATTTTAAACTTTAGTCACATTTTGATGTGTCCTGAAATATTATGTGTAAAGAGAAGATCGTCAGTTGTGAAGCTTTAGATGAGAAATGACATCGTCTCTGTTCGTCAGCAGCTAAACACATGAAGTTCTGCAGAATCAGAATCAGCACATCACAGGAGTGAACCAGGACACGACTGCAGACGCTCGGCTGCTCCTCTGAATGACTGAATGAACACATGTCTGAAGGAATGAATGAACCAGCGAAGGACTAACGCCTGCATCACTGCGACGCAGCAAGCTGCCGAGCTTCAGACAGATGGTGGTGTCACCAGGTATCTGCTTAAAGTGTCACCCTCAATCCCCTGCACACACACACACACACACACACACACACACACACACACACACACACACACACACACACACACACACACACACACACACACACACACACACACACACACACACACACACACACACAGGCAGGCAGTCAGAGGTGTGTGTGTGTTATATATGGATTTATGAAGCTATGAAGTATGCAAGATTAAAAGGTAGGCGCGCGTGTGTTAATCTGCCGTGCACACTGACAGAGAGTTACATGTTGTGTACAGTGTGTGTGTCAGCAGCAGCGAATCTCTCAATCAACCCACTGTGATGTTCCTGCCTCAACCAAACAGAGAAACCGGCTGAACCACGACTTCCTGCCACCCGAACCCGAACCCCCATGTCGTTCACATCCACCGAGCATGAGACAAACATGACCAGACAACGATCACGTTGCAGAGAAACCGAATCAAGCCACAGAACAGGAACACTCACATCTCCCAGACATATATAGAGAGTGTGTGTTTCACTTCTACAACTAATACTGGTTCATGTTTTGTAATGTGGACAGAACAGTAAACTAACACACAACATGGTGCAGAGTCAATCCAATTAAATACTGAACAACAGATTCAAACCACCTCCCGTTTCAGTCTGTTTTATATAAACTCAGTGACGTCTTTAACTTTTCATTTCTCTGTAGCTGTGTTTGAACAAGAGGAACCTCAGTAAATATTTCATCTCATTCTGACTCATGCAGCGAGATCACAGATCAAATCCTGGTCTGATTTATGAAGTGTTGCTCTGCACTGATACCGATGATGTGAATAATCCTCGGATCAGAAACCAGGTCCAGCGCCTCATCGAGTGGGCGTAACACAACCGTTACTACTGCTGAGTCTCACACACACACACACACACACACACACACACACACACACACACACACACACACACACACACACACACACACACACACACCTGAGTGGACTTGTCTCTGGACACATGTCTGCAGCTGGTGCTGGTGATGTTACCTTGTAGCCCATGGTGTGAGGCGCCGCTCGCTGTGCTGCTGTTGGTGTTGCTTAGAAACGGGCTGCTGCCTCCAGGTTTCCCCTCATCGCCTCTGTGGACGCAGATACACACAATATGGATTTATATATATATATATATATATATATGAAAAAACTGCATTATCTGTGTACAAACACATGGTCAGCTTTATGTTCACAGGCCTTTAACCGGCCGCAGTGACATTTAATAATCCTTCCCTTCCTCTTGCGACTCACAAATCTAAAAATAAAATCAGAAAATATTCGAATCATGTCTGTCGATATTCTGCGATATATTTTTGTGGGAATGGTCCTCACTACAATAAGATATACAAGCAGTAAAATGATGGAGGGAACATGTTTCCTTTCATCTGGAGAATATGATAACTGCTTTGATATCGATGTCGTCCTGGGCCAAGCTGCGTTTTATTAACTGTTCCGACGTAACTCGGACAAACGCCTGTAGCAAACATTTCTCCTGGTGCGATTACATACGAAGTAAATAACCACGACATGCCCACTTCCGAAAGTGAAGCCCAAACGTTTGGACTACCCCCTGGTGGCTGGCTGCAGTACACGTCACAGCAATGAACTGCAGGAGGAAGGTTTCCACAAGCTGGCAACACATCCACTAATTTGTATTAATGAATAATTGATTACAGTTTAAATACCATTGAACCACAAAATTAACGTAAAATAATTATATTGATAATATATAGTGTAAAATACTGTGGATTTATTATAGTAAGGCCATAATTAGATAGATGGAGAGATGGAGAGAGAGATAGATAGATGGAGAGATGGATAGAGAGATAGAGAGATGGAGAGATGGAGAGAGAGATAGAGAGATGGAGAGATGATATATAGATGGAGAGATGGATAGAGAGATAGATGGAGAGATGGAGAGATGGATGGAGAGATGGAGAGAGAGAGAGATGATATATAGATGGAGAGATAGAGAGATGGAGAGATAGAGAGATGATATATAGATGGAGAGATAGAGAGATGGAGAGATAGATAGATAGATGGAGAGATGGAGAGATGGATAGAGAGATAGATGGAGAGATGGAGAGATAGAGAGATGATATATAGATGGAGATAGATAGATAGATAGATGGAGAGATGGAGAGATGGAGAGATGGAGAGATAGATAGATAGATAGATAGATAGATAGAGAGATAGATAGATGGAGAGATGGAGAGATGGAGAGATGGAGAGATAGATAGATGGAGAGATGGAGAGATGGAGAGATAGATAGATATATAGATGGAGAGATAGAGAGATGATATATACATGGATTGATAGAACAATATAAAGATAGAAGGATGGATGGATGGATGAATAAACAGATGGATGGATGAATAAACAGATGGATGGATGGATGTTCGTTGACCTGTTTTCAGTGATGCTCCTCCGGTAGCAGCCGCCTCGGTCCCCGGGCCTCGGTCGTTAAGGTACCGGGCAGCAGCTCGTCGTTCCCGCGGTCATGCTCACGGTTCGTCTCGGTGCCTGTGTCCGTCCGTCCGGTCCGAGGCCGCCGTGCGCGTGCAGCTGCATGTGTGTAGGAGCGCGCACAGAAGCTGCGGGTCTCTCCTCCGCAGAACACTGAGGAAAGGTAGAGATGACAGGACAGCGTTTCCTTCCGTCCATTCAAAATAAGAGCATCACAGCTGTACAATAACACAACTAAAATATCAACAGGAGAGTTGATACACATATGTGAAGCCGTGCATACTAATGTGTGTGTCTGTGTGTGTGTGTCTGTGTGTGTATTTGTACAGTGTGTCCTCTGGGGTTTTATAAAGACAGATCTTCATCATATGTACACATTTAAATGTTTTATTTTGAAGGGATCGACTGTCCAGCGTAAATAAATTAAACTTGATGAAGGTTTCTGCAGCAGAACCCCCCCCATCTGCATGGGAGAGAGGGGGGGGAGAGAGGGGGGAGAGAGAGAGAGAGAGAGGGGGAGAGGGGAGGGAGGAGAGAAAAGAGGAGGGGGGTGAGGGGGGGGGGGGGGGGGGGGGGGGGGGGGGGGGGGGAGGGGGAGAGATAAACTTCTATATTCATCCCTATTACTCTGTGAAAAAAAACTAGTTCCCTGACCGGGAATCGAACCCGGGCCGCGGCGGTGAGAGCGCCGAATCCTAACCACTAGACCACCAGGGACTTTGGCGGCCGAGGCGCTGAGATGCTAAGTGATCCCGATGTCTGTTACTCTGTTATCTCTGTCTGTTACTGTCTGTTACTGTCTGTTACTCTGCGCTAATGACGTAAACCACGTCGTGAATACTCACTTCCTCCGCTCGTCTCTGAGGCGGGAAACCGTCAGTGTTGTTGTGACGTCAGTTAGCTTATGAGCTAACCGTAGGTTAGCTTCAAAGGTGACCTGTACCCACAGACCGGGTCAGTCATCAGGTCGGTGGTGTCAGCTTCACTTCTCCAAACACCGTCAGTGCCTCAGATATTGGTGAGTTACCTTCAGGTGAGTTGTCGGTTAGTTTCCAGCTAAAGAAACCCTGCCCTCCGACATGCTAGCTTTAGCATCTGTGCTCCTACAGTACATATAGTGCCAAGTCCCGGTGGTTGCTTCAGGACCTCGTGGCGCAACGGTAGCGCGTCTGACTCCAGATCAGAAGGTTGCGTGTTCAAATCACGTCGGGGTCAAACTTTTTTCACGATCGTATAAATAAGAACTGATGAACATCCGGTGAATCTGTATTAATCTGTTTTCATGTTTAATCACAGACGAGTTATCGATGTCATCACTGATTCATAACAACAGATGCTCTGTTTCATCTGCTCTCTTCATATTGTGATTATGTATTGTGTGTGTTATGATTGTAAGAATGAGCTTCAGGTCCTGACTCGATATCCTGTCGCTCTCTCAGCCGCGGCCTCAGGAGCCGCTGAGGAGCATCTGAGGAGCAGCTGAGGAGCATCTGAGGATCCATCCACCTGAAACCCTCCTTCTGTCCTGGTTTCTAAATGACTGTTGCTTTTTAAAGACAGACCTGGTTCCACTGTGACCCGCTTCACTGTGACCCGCTTCCTGCTTCCACTGTGACCTGCTTCCACTGTGACCCGCTTCCACTGTGACCCGCTTCCACTGTGACCCGCTTCCACTGTGACCCGCTTCACTGTGACCCGCTTCCGCTTCACTGTGACCTGCTTCCACTGTGACCCGCTTCCACTGTGACCCGCTTCACTGTGACCTGCTTCTACCCGCTTCACTGTGACCCGCTTCACTGTGACCCGCTTCCACCCGCTTCCACTGTGACCCGCTTCACTGTGACCTGCTTCTACCCGCTTCACTGTGACCCGCTTCACTGTGACCCGCTTCCACCCGCTTCCACTGTGACCCGCTTCCACTGTGACCCGCTTCACTGTGACCTGCTTCTACCCGCTTCACTGTGACCCGCTTCACTGTGACCCGCTTCCACCCGCTTCCACTGTGACCCGCTTCACTGTGACCTGCTTCTACCCGCTTCACTGGAACCCGCTTCACTGTGACCCGCTTCCACCCGCTTCCACTGTGACCCGCTTCCACTGTGACCCGCTCCACTCTGACCCACTTCCACTGTGACCCGCTTCACTGTGACCCGCTTCCACCTGCCTCCACTGTGACCCACTTCCACTGTGACCCGCTTCCACTCGCTTCCACTGTGACCCGCTTCACTGTGACCCGCTTCCACCCGCTTCCACTGTGACCCGCTTCACTGTGACCTGCTTCTACCCGCTTCACTGGAACCCGTCCACCTGCTGTTTGACACCGTGTCCCGACTGCAGCAGAGTCCTTCTGTTATTGGATCTCATTAAACTCGAGCCTCTCACTGTTCTGCATCTCATCAGAGGAAGAGACGGCTTTGACATCTCAACACTTAGAGCAGAAACTATTCTGATCCTCAGTCTATCATCTGTTTCCAAACATCTGCGTTTCTGCACGTCTGGACTTAAAAGCATAATGAACGATCCAAATAATCAAATCCAGCCTAAGGAACACGAAACATGGATAACACCGACAGGAAAAGGTTTTTACGTTTTGTTTTATTAATGCAAGAAAATAAATAAAAATAAAGCTCCACAGATTTCCTGCGTTGAAACAAATAAATGCAGAAGTCACAAGTAAAAGTTCATTATTTTCACAAAATGCTGATTTCAGATGAGAACACTGAATATAAGTCTACAACCAGAGGTTAGCATAGCTTAGCATAAAGACTGTAGGGAACAGTAGGGAACAGTAGGGAACAGTTAGCCTATCTCGGTCTGAAACTGACTAAATCCACCTACAAGCTGCTCTAAAGCTCAGATATTGATATTTTATATCCTTGTTTGTTTAATCCACATGAAATATATCAAAGCATGAAAATGAGACAATATGTTTGTGAGGTGTTTTTTAAGATTGATGTAACTTATAATGATTAAAAAGCCTCAGACAGACACATTTTCTATTTCCTGTGCTTTGTTTTGATTCTGCGCTGAATCTCCATGTTAGCTGCTGGAGTCGGAGCGTGACTTGATGCTGACTCGGCTCCGGGTGTTGTCGGTGCAGCGCTCCAGGATGAGCTCTGGACTCGGGCGGGGGGGAACGACTGGAGCCTCCCTCTTCACCTCGCTCTCCGAGCCGGACAGCTCGGGGATGTTGTCTGTACGTTAGGAACAAGGAAACAATCAGGGTGTACAAGCACTTGTGTTCAGAGCCATGCTTTATGAGTGGATGTTTGTGCCAAAGGTAAAATCACAAAACAGATAATGTCACATTCTGAATTATGTTTTAACACCAGTAACAAATTGAATATGAGGGAACGGCGAGTTGTTCATTACCTTGGCTCTTCTTCTCCTTCAGGGGAGACTCGGCATCGCTCTTGGGCTCGGTGAGGCGACCGCCCTTCTGCTGCAGGTATCGGCGGCTGTTCCTGCGGTAGGCGTCCTGGCTGAGCTTCTGGCGAGACTTGTTGTGAATGCTCTTGGCGTTTCTGATGGTGGATCTGTGATGGAAACAAGTAGTGGTGAGTCAACGGGGTGGGTTTGGACCTCAGAACTGTTATGTGGCAACTCCGAGAAATGAAGCGACTGTGAAAGTGCCAAAAACCAGTAGTTCCCTGAATGGCCAATTGATGCTGGCTCCAAACGTGAGTCAATCCTTATAGACCATGACCATGTACAACTTTACATTATTGTCTCAATGGCTAATTTCCCTCTTGACAACTCACTTGAAATGATACATTAAGGGTGTGGTTACTTTGAGTGACAGACGGGTGTCGTCACAGTTGGCGAGCCGCCCGGTGGCTGGCTGCTCGTTGAGCCGTCACCTGAGCTCCACCCACACTCGGGCGGAGTCTCACACCTCGAGGGTGATGGATGAGCCGTCTGTTACATGGAGTCTGTCCATCTCTATATTCAGTCTATAGTCAAATCCTCTGAACATCCTCCCAGCTCCGACTCTTGAGTTAGAGATTACATCTAGTGGTGAAGCTGTGTATCACAACGTCCGTGCATGTGGGAGAATATACTTATCATCATAATTTCACAGAATTGTATTTAATGGAAATCGATGAATAAAAGCCTGTGTGGTAGAAAATCCACAGAAACATACGTTTAACACGATCGTGATCATCAGCAGACGTCTGCAAACAGACTGAAGCTCCGTCTGATAAAAGTCACATTTTATTCAAACATCTTATTAACGATGTTAGAATGAAAACTGTGATGTTTGAATCCAGAGAATTCACTGAAATCACAAACTGGTGTGAAACTCACTTCCTTTCAGAAGTTTCACAACAAAACACGACAGAGCAGCGACGTGCAAACCTGCACATCCGTGGTTACCGGCCGGGTTACAGGAAATGAACAAGTCACAAATACGTCCTTTTAAAAAAATACTTCTCAGTATTTAGTTCTTGAAAACTGGAAGAAACTTTATCTGATTTATATTTAAGAATAAATACAATTTTAAAGATGTAATTTAAACCGTGAATCATATTTTCTGTTGTAATGTTTGAAAACATTTGAGGTGAAGAAGATATTCCAGACACATCCTGTCACGTCCTCTCACCTGCGAGGTGGAAGCTTCTGTCCTTGGGGGTTGGTCCGTCCCGCCTCTTGCTGCTCCCGCTTTCCGGCCTTCTGCAGATACATGGAGGGGAAATATCCCGTCTCTTCTCCTTTTCTGTACAAAGCAGAATCATTGAGTCAAAACCAGTGTGAAACATTAAGTTAAAAACATTCAGAATATGTGGAAGATGCTAGAGAATTAAGAGTCGAGCTCCTGGTCCAGCACACAAGCTGCGGTTCCACCTCAGGAACCTGAACCTGGGCCTGAATACAAATCTTGAATTGATTTATAATTTATAATTTGATTCATTCATTTAACTTTTATTATAATATTTATGAATAGAAAGCAACTTCATCCAGGTGTGAACTTGCTCTGACAGATCACAAACTGTTTGTGGAACTGGTTATAAGTGAAGACATGAATCCCACCTGACGACCCACCAGCCGTCCAGCAGCTTGTGAATGACCGCGATGGTTTCACCGAGCTCCAGAGAAAGCTCGTCCTCCTGCTCGGCCTTGTAGGCTTGGGCGGCGATGAACAGCTCTCCTGCAGGGAAACACAACGCTGTCACATAAAGAAAACCAGGTTGTGTAAGTATGAAAACAACAACGTGCCTTCGTAGTCTGGTTTCGCGTCCTCGGCCTCGTCCGGCTGGTCCAGAGGCTCCAGGTACGACGCAGGAGCCCAACCTAGTTTAGTGTCGCACTGACAGAACCACCAACCTGAAGAGCAGAACCACAGAGACTCAGGAAGCAGACTCGTCTCAGAGGTGAAGGTCAACACACAACTTCACACGTCTCCTCTTCCTAACCCAGAGGACACTTTCAATCAAACCTATTTTGATCAACTTTGTGATTTCAGCTTGAATCTAAAATCAGATGATTATGACGTGAAGACAGTTTGGAGACAATCTTTTCTCACCGTTCTGGTTTTTGTCCACGATCTCCACCAAGTCGCCGGTTCGCAGCTCGATCTCGTATTTGGACGTCTTGGGGCAGTCGGCGACCACCCTGTAGGTGTCGAGTATGATGGGGCCGGAGATATCTGAGGCAAAGAAAGATCCTCTCTTCTAACTTCAGCATTTACAGGTAAAATCATCTGGACAAATTCAAAATGCTAGCATGGAGGAAGGGGGGGGGTTATGATCTATACTGCAGTCAGCCACCAGGGGCGATTGAGGTGTTTGTGTAAAGAATGTCTCTTACCTGAAGCTTTTCCTCGAGCCAACTCTCTAGAAACCACAAACGTCTCGTTTCTCTTCTGTCTGTGGACGAATGAAAGATCATTTTTCACACGCGTCACTCCATCGTGTGTGTGCACATGTCTATCTATAGTTATGAGGCCAATATTCGTTCATACCATCATTGTGAGGACATTTTGTCTGGTCCTCACAAATTCAATGGGCTGTTAAGACTTGGTTTTAGAGTTAGAGACAGGTTTAGTTAGGGTTGTGTGTGTGTGTGTGTGTGTGTGTGTGTGTGTGTGTGTGTGTGTGTGTGTGTGTGGTGTGCGTGTGCGTGTGCGTGTGCGTGTGCGTGTGCGTGTGCGTGTGCGTGTGCGTGTGTGTGTGTGTGAGACACTGACGTGTTGGGTGCTGGTGGGTTCTCGTCCTCTGGTCGGACTCTGTAGAAGTGGCTGAGGAGCTTGCAGCGGGAGATGTGAGGCGGCAGGTTGATGAGCGACTGGCAGTAGTCGGACAAGGTGCTCTGTCTGGTTTCTGTCGACTTCTGAGAGTCCACCCACCGCGGCGCTGATGACACAAACACACAAACATCACATGGTCAACAGAGACCAGGGGAGAAAATATCATGTGAGTTAGACGCAGGTTTCAAGTGGAGTCAGAGCCGAGAGAACGATTCATTAAAACATCACGTAAAAGACAAACAGGACCATTGAAGAGCATCATTTGATTTATCAACAATAGAAGAAATAAACATACGACAACAAAGCAACCAAATACAAATTCATTGCTGAAGACCAACTTCTTCTCACTTTGACTAAACCACCTCTTTCCTCTCACTCATGTGACTTTCAGGACATTTCCAAACCTGTGCAGGTGTTCACTGTTGCATCAGCGCAGCTTCTCCTTCTGCTACACTTCGCAATATATGTTTTGTAATTCAGATTTCAGAAGGTGGAAATGTGGAAAGTCTGAGTTCTGTTTTCATGAAAACCTGAACAGGAACAGAAAGTGATCTTACACACTCAGACACCTGTCTCTGAAAATGTTCAATCAAAACATGTGTTTCACAGCCGCACCTCTTCTCTTGAAGCTTCAGGTCAGGTCGACTCAGTGATTTCCGTTTGTTCATGTGTTTCAAGAAACTGAGAAAAGAGAAGTCGTCAACAACCACAGGTGCTTCCTGAAAGAACACGACCGGACCCGAGGGACTGAAACGCCTCATGTGAATCAGCGGACCAATCACAGCTCTTCAGGCTGCATCGCCTCGACGCGTCGTGAGAGGTTAGTTAGACGACGCAGACGAAGATGTGAAGAGAGTTCGTGGTGATCAGAGCTGACGACGTGTCAGGTGATGTAAACAGGATCACGTGACCTCTGCAGCAGAGGTGACACGTCACTTCCTGTCTCTGTCTGCTGCACCCGGCTGCCCCCCCCCTCTCACCTGAACCAGGAGGAGGATCTGATGCTGTGTTGTTCAGCTGTGAAACACTAACTCTGGAGAAGCTCTGGAGACGACTCTCTGGATTTGACCTGGAGCTCAGGTCTGAAGACAGCTTCAGCACAGAGGCAATCATACAAACCCACAAAGTAGAAGATGTGAGAATGTGACATCACCACTTAAAGAAGGAGTGTGTGTTTACATCGTAATGAAGGAATGATCCTGTCCTTCTTCTCTATTCGACCAGCCTCGATGGGAAACATCTCCTTCAGGGATTTCTGTGACACACATAAACAAAACAACATCAGTACAGACTCAAATAGCTTTTTATGTTAGTTTAATTTCAGGCCTCTGGATTAGATCCTTTGTAGGATTATGAATAATCAGAGTTGTTATTCTGTGGTGCGCAGGAACCCACGTGCAAGGTGTGGATCTCCGGATACGTCCTGTAGATCAGCTTCTCAGAGAGGTCGCTCCACTTCATCATCAGCAGGTAAACCTGCACAGGAACAACAAGATCCAATATGGCAATATAATGTTAATAACACATAATGTTTACTGTTCATCAAGTGTTTGTCATTTCACCACAACTTTCCCAAATGTGACACAACTCATTATCGCCTGATGAAAACCGACAATCTGCAGCTGATGGATGAGTTGGCAGAGAAACGTTTGAAACTCACGTAGTGCGCCGTGGGGAAGTCTCGTTTCTCGTAGCCCAGCAGCTCCACGTGTCTGACGTAGATCTTCTCCATGATGAGACCAAGGATGTCGTCGTCCAAGTGAGAAGCTGCAGGCGACAGGCTTATATACTCTGAGGGTGAGTTACTTCCTCTTTATGGGTATTTTTAGACAAAGTAGTTTGTGACCTGACACATTGACGGTCGTCTCGGTCGCTTGGTTTTTCTCCACCTACGATCAGTTTTCACTCTACAATTCATTTTAAGCAGTAAAGTATTTCTCCATGAATAAAAATAGAAAAGTATAATTGTATTATCCGACATCTGAAGCAGGAAACTGTAGATGTGAAAGTAAGAATTTCCCTCTGAGGTGTTTCTCAAAAGAGGGAATAACCATCGTGTGTGTGTGTGTGTGTGTGTGTGTGTGTGTGTGTGTGTGTGTGTGTGTGTGTGTGTGTGTGTGTGTGTGTGTGTGTGTGTGTGTGTGTGTGTGTGTGTGTGTGTGTGTGTGTGTGTGTGTGTGTGTGGAGGACATCACAGCATCAGTTCCACATGTTACACCACCCCTCGCTGTGTGAAGTAACACACCGTAACACAACTAGCTGCACATTCTATCTCGCTCCTGCTCCCTCAGCTCCTCACAGTTTC
>CM031684.1:24137868-24145368 GCA_006182925.3 Reinhardtius hippoglossoides
CTCTGGTGCAGCAGATGTCAGTTTAAAAACAGTGAAAACATGAGTCCATCTTCATTTCCAGTCACTGAGCAGAACAAATAGACGTCGGGGTGAAGCTGTGGTCGTAATGATGTGACCTCATCTCACCTGTGGAGCAAACGTGAGGCGTCGAGTGCAAACGTGTGCTGAGGAGTTCTGTCCATTCTATTTGATTTAACACAGAAAACTCAGCTCCCCAGGCACCAACACTCTGCTCATCTGCACTGACACACACACACACACACACACACACACACACACACACACACACACACACACACACACACACACACACACACACACACCTCTCCAGCTCCCAACAGCTGTTCTCCCACACATATCCCACTTATTTTCAGCGTGATTCATAATCTGCTCAGAGACTCACAGCAGAGCTCTGACATAATCCAGTGGGACCAATGTCTGTCACTGCAGCGCGTCCAAGTGTAAGAGAGCTTGATTCAAACAGGGCCGGAGCCGGCAGAGCTCACTCGGCTCCACACGCTCCTGCGAAGCTTCAAGAAGCTGTACAGTCAGAGTCCTGAGTATTGTCTCTACATTCAAACTACAGCTGACGTGAGGTTTACAGTTAATCACAACTACTGTCAATCACCAGAGGCCTGATCCACTCACAGCAAACAGTTTTCAAACGGTGGTTGAGCACGGACGCCGTCAGGAGTTAAATTGAACCGTCGGGTTTCTGGGTCATAACTTCATAAGAATTGACAGAAACCATCTCATTTTAAAGTGTACGTTCATATGTTAGTGTGGCGTGAGGTTTTTGATCTATACTGCAGCCAGCCACCAGGGGGCGATCAGGATATTTATCTCTACTTTAGGGAGCATTCTAAGTGGTAACCACGGTGACGTCACCCACATACACACATTGTGACAAAACGTGTCCCACTGGGTTTGTCCACACTTTAATTTGGACATAGCTCAAGTTTCTCCTCCAAACGTTTCATGTAAATGTATCTTGCAGCTCTGTGGTCCAGAGTCACGGCTTCGCAGGAGGAACCCAGACGTTCTCTGAGGGACTCACACGGGTCCATGTGATTATCTGTGCTGACATGAAAGAAGTGCAGCAGCAGCGAGTTCGTTCCCTCGATCTCCGACCGGGCGAGCAGCCTTTAAGGAGGTCAGGAGTCGGAGTGGGTCACAGCATCCCGACGACGTTCAGACAAACCAGATCAGATGATTCCACAGAGGAAATGCAGCGAGAGCCGAGAAGGTGAATGTTTTTCATCTCATGGTGCAACTCATTAAATCTGTCCGTCAGTGTCCCCGGGCTACTAGTTACTGTGGTTACGGTTGGTTGGCTGATGTCTCTCTGTTGTAATCTAAGTTCCTCTGCCTCGTTGTCGAGATGAACTGGAGCTGGACTTCAGGCAAAGAGAGGAGAGGAAAAACAAGAAGACCATCTTTCCTCTCACAGCTAAGGAGTCGATCAGAGGCAGGAGAACAGTTTCATCTCATCGTAGACACACGTGTAGGATGTGTTTAGCCTAGCTTAGCACAAAGAGTGGGAGCAGGGGGAAACTGTTAGCCTTGAGCTGTCTGATTCACATGTTATTGTCATGTGTCAAAACAGAAAAACGAGACATTTCGAGCTGCAGTGATTCGTCAGTTTAGTTTGGACCAGTTTATTTGAGAAAATGTTCCTGATTCCGATGAATTGGTACGAACCAGTTTGACTTTCATTGTGAGATGTGTCTGTGAGTAGCCAATGAGAGAAGAGGGAGTAACGGGAAGCTGTTGTCATGGAGACGGCATTATGGCAGTGTGAGTGTGTTTATGAATGAGACAGTATTTCATATTGATCATTATGAGGATCTCACTTCCTGATGTCAAACTTCCTCCTCTCTCCTGTTATATAAATCTTCTTGTCTTGTGGAGGCGTCTTATATAAACTCTGAGGCTTAGTTCCTTTCTATTGAGTCCTTTCCTCCTACTTCTGTTCTCATCTCCTTTCCTCTCCTCTTCTGTTCTCATCTCCTTTCCTCTCCTCTTTCCTCTCCTCTCCTCTTTGCTTTCCTCTCCTCTTTCCTCTCCTCTCCTCTTTGCTTTCCTCTCCTCTCCTCTCCTCTTTGCTTTCCTCTCCTCTTTGCTTTCCTCTTTGCTTTCCTCTCCTCTTTCCTCTCCTCTTTGCTTTCCTCTCCTCTTTCCTCTCCTCTCCTCTTTGCTTTCCTCTCCTCTTTGCTTTCCTCTCCTCTTTGCTTTCCTCTCTCTTCTCTCCTCTCCTCTCCTCTTTCCTCTCCTCTTTGCTTCCTCTCCCTCTCCTCTCTTCTTTCCTCTCCTCTTTCCTCTCCTCTCTTCTTTCCTCTCCTCTTTCCTTCCTCTCCTCTTTCCTCTCCTCTTTCCTCTCCTCTTTGCTTTCCTCTCCTCTTTCCTCTCCTCTTTGCTTTCCTCTCCTCTTTGCTTTCCTCTCCTCTTTCCTCTCCTCTCCTCTTTGCTTCTCCTCTTCCTCTCCTCTCCTCTTTGCTTTCCTCTCCTCTTTCCTCTCCTCTCCTCTTTGCTTTCCTCTCCTCTTTCCTCTCCTCTCCTCTCCTCTTTGCTTTCCTCTCCTCTTTGCTTTCCTCTCCTCTTTGCTTTCCTCTCCTCTCCTCTTTCCTCTCCTCTTTGCTTTCCTCTCCTCTTTCTTCATTTCCTTTCTATCTCTTTCTTTCTTCACCTCCTCTCTTCTCCGGACTGAAGTCAGGTGTGTGACAGTGCACATGTCCCAGTCAGCTGCTTTCTGGAACTTCTCCTGCAGCCTCCTGGTAAAATGTCTGTAAAATGTATACTTAGAAATATTCCACTGAGTCTGTGGTGAATCCCCCCCCCCCCCCCCCCACCCTGGTCTCTCCAGAGAGTCAAGTGCACGGTTTGCATCATAGACCTCAGATAAAGATGGATGATGCGTCTCCACCTCCGCCCACTTTCCAGAAATGAAGCCAAAATATCTGTGGTACAAACGGCAGCATGTTGCCTCCGCGGCGTGAGATGGAATCCGAGTCTGTGCGTACGCTCTGATGGCGTGGGGCCGTGGGGCCGTGGGGCGCGCGCGGGGTCAAGGTCACGCCCGGGGATGCTCCACCGAGTCTCATCTCTTTAAAACCAAACTTATCAGACACATATTACCTAAAATCATAGAAACCATCTTTAAGAAATATTTTTCAATGTCTTTTTTTCATTCGACCAACGTGAAGGAGGCGGGGTTTATGATCTGTACTGCAGCCAACCACCAGGGGGCAATCAAGACTCACTCTTTGATAAAGAGTCTCATTGACTTTCTCTTTGTTTTTGTGTTTAGTTGTTACTTATTTATTCACAAATTAACATTTTAATGTTGTGGCGACATAAGATTTAAATTGTCAGACCCTGATGTAAAACAGTTGAGTTACTGTTCCTCTCAATTTAAATATTCAGGTCTGAATTTAAAAGTTAAAGGTATTTGTGCATCTGTGTGTGTGTCTGCAGACGAGTGGATGGTGGTGAACGATGCAGAAGGTAAATGTGTTGTGGGAACAAAAACACACCACAACACACTCTGGGGAACAGAGAGAGAGAGCGGGCGAGCGAGGCTGGGGAACAAACAGGATGGAAAGTTGTTCCCTGTGGACGTGAAAGGAAAAACGCTTCTGTTTGTCCTCTGCTCGTCTGAAGCTGGAGATATTTCAACATGTGTCGTCATAAAGACGCCGACCGACACAATTTAATGCTAAATTATGTACAATAATTAAATAGACCAAATAATAAATAGTGTATGAATAGAAACAAATGAAATTGAGTGTGTGACATTAATGTGGATTTACTTTGTGTTGATTTAACTGTTGGTTTGATCAAACACTGAACATTTTCAAACTCACTGTGTTCTTCATGTAAGACACACACACACACACACACACACACACACACACACACACACACACCACACACCACACCCTGTCTCTGATTCCTAAAATCTTAATCTGTCCAAGGAGTCTTGAGTCACAGCTAAATCTCCGACAGGCGGCTTCAATGTGTGAGTGTGTGTTTTCCTGGGTGTGTTGTACTCACTGGTAAAGAGCTTAGTGAGCATGAAGCAGCTGGACAGTCCTGATAACTGACCCAGAACCTGACACACACACACACACACACACACACACACACACACACACACACACACACACACACACACACACACCACACACACACACACACACACACACACACACACACACACACACACCACACACACACACACACACCACACACACACACACACACACACACACACACACACACACACACACACACTCACACACACACACACACACACACACGATTTAGAGTATACGTTATATGTTAACACACAAACATCTCACACTACATGTACATGATGTTCGTGTTCAGTGTGGTCTGATACAGACCGACTTGTCTCTAGAATGTTATTTCATGGTGAGTCTTTAAAAGTCAGAAAATTGAATATTTGAATGTACTTTCACACCTGGTTGGGTTCAAGCTCAGACTCTTCATTTCATCTGAACTGAACATCAGGAGTGAAAGGTTCCTCAGAGCAGAGGAGGAGTTCTGGGTCTGGATCCAACTGAACCTGGTTCTGTTGGTTTGCAGTGAAAACACTTTGTTGGAGAGTTTGGACCAATCACAGGAAGTAGAGACAAAATCAAACAATAGAAGAAGAAGAAGAAGAGGAAGCAGCTGCAGTCTTCACCTCCGACGATATAATGTTTGAACCAGGAGGACGTTCATTTGGTGCATTTGAACTAGTGGAGTACTGTGGAGTACTGTGGAGTACTGTAGAGTACTGTAGAGTACTGTAGAGTACTGTAGAGTACTGTGGAGTACTGCGTCTGAAGGTGCTGATGCTGCTAGTGATCACGCCCACATCAGACGCCCGTCTACAAACCAATCAGAGTCAAGTAGAGGTAGACTCCGCCCACCTAGGTGATGACGACAGGATGTACTTATGTCAAACTAAATTCTTTAGTCCCTAAATTACAAATTGAAACCAAAACTAACAGATCAGATGAAACTATGGAACAAACATGAAGCTTCAGAGTCTCAGAGAGAAACGACCTCAGAGTCGAACCAGGAGATCAACTTATGAACTTATGAACTTATGAACTTCACAGTTTCCAATCTTAGTGGAGACGTGCGCAGGAAACAAACACGTGAGACGGACAGGAAATAAGATCCTGTTAACAGGAAAACACACACGTGCATATTTTCCTCCTCTTTATTCCTGAAAGTCGTTCTTTTTATTGCAGAAGCAGTTTTGTCGTTCTTCGTTTTCTCCATTCCTTCCTCCGCAGTCGGTATTTTGCCAAAAGCAACAGGACGAATTAACAGTCGACCTTAATCCAGACGGACGTGAGCCGGTGGATCCTGTCGTCTGCAGGTTAGCTGAAGGCTAATCAGTAAATTCAAACTGACTGCCAGGAGGAGGGAGGGAGGGAGGGAGGGAGGGAGAGAGAGAGGAGAGAGGGAGAGGAGAGAGAGGGAAGAGAGAGAGGAGAGGGAGAGGGGAGTAGATGAGGGAGTAGGGATGATGGAAGGATGTAGGAGGGTGGAGGGAGAGAGAGAGTAAAGAATTGATTCAAACGACAGACTGACGACTGATAACATTGACATTCAGACATTTCAGCTCAAAGGAAACAGAACTAACCAGTTTTCAGGATAACGACATCTACACCTGAAACCTGTCTTCTGTGTAGTGACCAGCAGGGGGCGACTCCTCTGCTAGTTTCTATAGAAGTCTATAGAAAGTGACTTCTCTCTTTATAACGTCAGTAACATTCAGGAGTTTGTCTCAGTCTCTAGTTTCAAGTCTTCTTCAAACAGCTGATGTTCATTTAGTGAATTATGATCATTTAGAGTCAAACAGACCATAAAGCACCGGATGTGTTGGGGGGGGGGGGGGATACCACAGTGTGATTGACAGCTAGCACCGTCCAATGGGTGCAGGTGGCAGGTGTAGTCTCCTCCAGCTCTCAGTCAGGCTCCACCCCCTGCTCCTCCAAATATGGTTACTTCTGGTTTCAAAAAACCAAGATGGCGCTGAACACGATGTGAAGCTGAGGCTCCCAGACCAACATGTGACATCATCAGGTCCACAAGGTCCAGGCTGTCAGAGTCCAATGGACGTTTCCAGTCTCCTGTTCGATCTTCAGTCTTCCACAATAGATTGCATTTCTTTTTTTAAACCTAGTTGTTCTTTGTTCTGCCTTGTAATGATCAGTGACTGGAGGTCAGAGGTCACCCCGCCTCTTAATTCACAGCTGCAGGGCCGCAGGCGGTTATAGGAGGGCAGACGTGGAGGTTCAGGAAACAGGAAGTGATGGACGGAATAAACAGAACACGTATGACCTCGGGGAAGAAAGGATGGATGAAAACATGATGGAATACAGAGAGGGAAAAGGAAGATTCAGTCCAACTGTACTCGCTTCATTAAACCAGATGATCTAAACTCACAGCCTGAGGCCAGAGAGTGTGTGTGTGTGTGTGTGGTGTGTGTGTGTGTGTGTGTGTGTGGTGTGTGTGTGTGTGGTGTGTGTGTGTGTGTGTGTGTGTGGGATCCTCTGTACAGACGTGAAACGACCAATTCAAACCTAAAAGCCGGTGAGTGGAGCTGACGTGAGGAAACTGGACTCAGCCGGAACCTGGTCGTGAAGATGTTCTCACTGGGATCAACATCCTGCTAACTTTGGATTGAAAACAGTCTTTTGTGGGGGGGGGGGAGACCAAGAGATAAATGAGGGAATAACAGACTTTGACTCATCAGGTGGACAGAAAAGACTCCAGAGGAATCATTGTGTTGCTCTGCTGGATGTGAACATAGGCAACTACTGTATAGTTAATAATATTTTAAATGAAAACTTGATCGAATATCAGTTAAAGCTGGTTTAAGATGTTAAACTTTGCTTATTGGGGCTTTGTCTTGCTGATATTCTTCTTTTTAGGAAGTAAATGAGGACACGATAGCAGCCGTGTAAAGATTTATCTCAGGAGACTGTTGCACAAGTGTAAAATGTGCAGTTCATGTGGTGCAGCCCTGCAGGGGGAGTTATGAGGGGGGGGGGGGGGGTCAAGTGTCCGAAAAGTTGGTTTTCATCAGTGTTATTTAAGAAAACAGAAACTCAAACCATGTGACCTAGTTTCAAATAAGGTTTCCCTTCTTCCAGCCGATACTCGTCCGTGTTCGAGGCCACGGATTCAAACAGGAGCATTTAGCAGGAAGTGGTTCATCAGGTCTCAGCGCTGCCCAATGGAGCGTTGGAGCCAGACGGACAGATGATGGTTGAGTGAACAGCTGGATGGATGAAGGTCTGAACAGCTGGATGGATGAAGGTCTGAACAGCTGGATGGATGAAGGTCTGAACAGCTGGATGGATGAAGGTCTGAACAGCTGGATGGATGAAGGTCTGAACAGCTGGATGGATGAAGGTCTGAATAGATGGATGAAAAGATGCCTATTTAATGAAGAATGAAGACGGATGGAACAGT
>CM031684.1:24150368-24237868 GCA_006182925.3 Reinhardtius hippoglossoides
AAGCGTGTTGTTCCTCCAGCACCAGCTCACGGGCTCTTAACTCGAATCTTTACAATATTCACTGAGAGTAAATCCAACTCGTTTTGACTTTATTGGACGTCTCAGTCGAGCTCAAGCATCGTTTCATCCGACAAAACTTAGTTTTGAATCTCGGAGGAATCAGAGTTTACTAAGATTCTAAACGACTGAATTCTGGGTTCAATCTGTGAAACAAGTTTCCAGCTGATGCAGTTTGTTCGTTCACTGAAGAAACAAGTTGCTTCTCTGACGGAGTGAGAATCGTGTTCAGGAACGTTTCCTGGAAAAAAAACATCTATTTGTGATTGGAAACAAAACTATAACCCAAAGATTTAATTATTCATTATTCATTTATAATTGAAAACTGTGTTCTGAACTCGTTTTGAACTTTACTCTCATCTTACTGAGTGAATATGGAATATATCTATAATACAGATTAAAGTATAATCATTTGAATAATTAAGAATCTACAGCACTAAGTATTGAAAGCGTACGAGATAAACACACACAGACAAAACACACTTTGCTAAAGCTGATTCCAAACTCAGTCTTTCAGTCTAATATATATAATAAACGTAATGTTGACAGTGTGTGCGATTTAATATAACAGTAATAGTCATATATAATATAAAGTGAAATGTTTCAGCTGGATTGGTCAAACCAGTGTGTGGGCGGGACCTTGATTTCACGGCTCCACAATCACTGCTGCAAATTACGTCATCACCACAAGAGGGCGGCATTTGTATCGGAAGTAAATTGTCTTAATTTGTGGTTTGAGGCAAGAAGTGAATTCCATAGTAATTTACAGTCTGTGTGTTCTTGGATTCAATAAAGTTCGACTTATCTGCTAACATGCTAAACGCCAACGAACATGCTAATGTTGTTTTCTGGTGTGTAATGAGCATTGCGGCCTCACGGGGACACTAGTGAGTCAGTAGATTCTCCAGTCTGTTGGTTCCGGGTGTTTCCTGTGCTCACGGTTTCCACTGAGTCGACTGTTGTGCTTCAAACGTGTTGTTTACGAGCGTCAGCGGAGTCCACGTCTGATTCTCTGCTGCTGCTCTCCAAGCAAAGTTTAAAGTAGGCCAGCGAACAGCAGAACAAAGCTCACACAGCGCCTGCGTGACTTCAGCTTTAAAAATACATGAGGCAGCGCCCGCCACTCCCCACGTATCAAACTTTAAGGAGCAGCAGAAAGACGTTAAACACACACACACACACACACACACACACACACACACACACACCACACACACACACCACACACACACACACACAAGCACCTGAGAGATACAACACGGTAAACACAGATCTCAATAATAAACGGTCTCGACGAATACATGAATACACACCGTTTGTAGAAGGACATAAAAAAGTAAACTCTAGCAGTACTTTAAAACACACACACACACACACACACACACACACACACGCACACACACACACACACACACACACACACACACACACACACACACACACACACACACACACACACACACGCACAGTGGCCTACAGAGACATGTAAACTCTTGGGTCGTCTGTTAGCTGCCTAATCGTCCTTACAGAGTCTTAACGAGCTGCCCAGGACAGAACTGATGTCATGTCACTGAACTCAGGAGTTTATCCACAAGTGTCACATCTCATGTTTATTTACGCTGTATCGTGTTCCGTGGATAATACAAGTGTTGTTCGGGGACCTTCCAGAGGTTCTCTCTGTGAGAACTAATGTCAGAGTCAGTGTCTCTGGATCTTCTCCTGCAGCCTCCTGGTAGAATGTGTGTAACATGTCCTCGTGAGTCCATGTGAGGAAACAGCAGGACGATGTGTGGAAGCTTCCCAGAGAGCGAGTGGACGTGTGGACGAGGTTTCTAACACGTGACGGACGTGAAGCTGGAAGAACACAAACATCTCAGGATGAAGAAGAGGAGCCGTACACGTAGAAGACGAAGACGTCAACTTGGAAACACGAGGAGGTTCCAGATCTTCTGGTGCTGAGGGCCGACGCCGGTGTGGACGAGCTGTAAACAACAACACTGATCTTTCCACAGCAGAGTTTATACGTCATGTCCGGCCTCCTGCTGCTCTACAGGCTCCGCCCCTGCTGCTCTACAGGCTCCGCCCCTGCTGCTCTACAGGCCCCGCCCCTCGGTGGGAACCAGCCGGACCCTCTCCTCCCTCCTGCGCCCCCTGAGGGAAGTGGTGGAGATAATAGATGGACAACATTAGTGCCTGGGAGGCAAAATAAGTTAGAGATTCTGAAGATTGATGTTTCAAAATACCAAAAAGTTTATGTGTTATTATTTGTGGCAAATTTAGCAAAAGACAGTAACTGTGAGAAATGACTTGCACTATGGTTTTCATAAAGTATCGACTGTTTGCTCGAAGTGAAGCGACTTCAAAACTTAAATGCAGTTTGGTTCCTTTCTGTTTGTATCAGAACAACGTGAAGCAGACAAAGTGTAAATCACAGATATTGAATATTTAATTAAAAAAGCTAATCTGCATTTCGACTGATATACGTAATGCAGATTTTAAAGAACTTGAAAGTGACCCATCGGTTAATCCTGGTTAGATTGATCCAAACCAGGAGTCGATCTCTGGAAGGAGGAGTTACGACTTCATGTGAAACCTCTGTGGTGGTTTTAGTTCCCTCTGCGCTGGAGACAGAGTCTGTTGCACGTTGTGATGCTGACGGGATCCAGAGACGAGCCCTCGGGCCACGTCAGACCTGTGGGTGAAGTCACTGTCGTGTGGGCTGAAGTGCTGAGGGCAGAGATTTCTCCAGAGTACGTGGCAGCGAGAGCGCTGACGCTGAGCGGACTGGAGTTCAGCAGGAAGTGCATTTTCATGTTAAACCACATGGTGTCTTAGTTGGACACAGGACTCAGTTTGTGAATCTGGTTGAACTCTGGTTAACAAACCAAGCAGCACTCAGAGAACCAGCGGTTTCAAGGCTCTGCTTCCTGCTCTTATCTGCTGTCTGGCGGTGTAGTGACGACAACTCCTTGTGATCAATGAATAATGAATGAATATTTTTGAATGCAAGAGTTTGTGACCTCGCCGCAGCTGAAACGTTAATGTTGTCAGAAGTTCCTTCCACCGTCCTGCACATGATCCAACAGCAGCACTGCCCAGGTTCCTGAACACGTCCTCCAGATCTCAGATCAGCGGCTCGTGTTACTGCCTTCGGATTAAATACCTCCTGATCCGATATGTTACGCCAGCAGCTCGATTCTCTTACAATGAGGAGAACCTCAGAACCTTTGGGGATATTCAAGGAACCTTCCTCACTGTGGAGGAAGCTTTCATTTCTCAATTTAGATAATAACTCACAGGGGGTTGTGTGGAGGAGAGACTGACAGTGTCGGTTGGTTGATCTTCCACTTTGGTCCAGACCCAATTATCTCAGCAACTATTGGATTGTTCATTCATTGTTTTCCTTTTGCTTCTCCGAGTACGGGTCGAGGTGGCAGCTTCCACATGTCCCTCCTCCTGAGGTATCCAAGGCTTTCACAAGCCTGTTCACATTCACAGACCTTCCAGTAAGTTCTGGGTCGAGCATCCTGATCAGATGCTTGACCCAGAATATCCTGATGTGTAAACTGTTCACTAGCAGCTCAGGTCTACTTTCCCACTCCTTCTGGGACATCCCGAGACATTCCCAGGCCAGATGGGACCCCAGAGTCTCCCCCTGTTGGACGTTCCCAGAAAACCTCCAATGGAAGGTTCTGGTCACATCCCCAAACCGCCTCTGCCGGCTCCTTCTGGCACGAGGAGAAGCAGCTCGACCCCAAACTCCCCCAAGATGTCTGAACTCCTTCTGGCACGAGGAGAAGCAGCTCGACCCCTAACTCCCCCAAGATGTCTGAACTCCTTCCTCTCTCTCTGCGGCTGAGCCCAGACCCCCGACACTCTGTGATCGGGTTCTTTCGGTCACGACTCAGAGCTCATGAAGCTCAGGATGAAGATCAGCTCGTAAATTGAACATCACCCTGAAGTGTCGGTACAGACCTTTCTTCTAATGGGGAAACACGACTGATGTGTTTGTCGATCCTGCTGCACCAGCGTGAGGCTCGTGTTCATGTAGCTCACACCGGCTATAATACTTTTCTTTACTGCCGTATTTACAGCGGTTGTCATGGTAACGGGACGGGAGTCCTGGTGTGTTGGCGGTTTCTCATCGTGTTTGAGCCGGCGTGCGGCGCTTCAGGGGGCGATCGCAGAGAGAGACGCTGGAGCATCACTGTCAAATGGAAATGAAAGTCAGGGATCAGCCCGAGGACACCGCTGTCACTCGCTGTGTGTGTGTGTGTGTGTGTTTGTGTGTGTGAGTGTGTGTGTGTGTGTGTGTGTGTGTGTGTGTGTGTGAGTGTGTGTGGGTGTGTGTGTGTGTGTGTGTGTGTGTGTGTGTGTGTGTGTGTGTGTGTGTGAGTGTGTGTGTGTGTGTTTTTATTATCAGAGCTGCCCACTAAATGTCAATGATTCAGATCATCAGTGGAGCCCCTGAGTCGACTCATTCATTCTGTGTTTGTAGAAATAATTAAAACACATGATCATAACCTGAACCTGCGGCTCCGTTAAACTGTCCAGGAGGTCCAGTGTCCGTGTGTTAATTAAAACACAGATTCAATCAGAGATCTTTCAGAGACAAACCCTTCAAATGGAGATTTACAGGTTCGAGCAGGAGCAGAGCCAACGTGAGGAGACGCTGTTTCAGGGAAGACTTCAAATAAAGAAAGAAATCCTTCCAAATAAAACCAGACTCTGAAATAGAAAGATCCTCCATCGTGAACAACTGTCTGCAGTTTGCTCACTGAGCAGTTTGTTAGGGACACCAGGCAGACACTCCCCAGTTCATCCCTCGTGGCTCCGAAAACAGAATTCCAAAGATCATTTTAAACATCATAACCTCTGGGCGATAACAACAGGACGTTACACTGCATGTCCTGTTAAAAACATAGCTTCACAGATTTCTCTGCTACATTCATGTGCCGGTGGGAAGGTCTGACACCAGCGACTTTAAATAGAAACCTGCCATTGGGAAACGAGTCTGCTGCTTCTCTGTGTGCATGTGGCTGAATAATGTTATTTTAGCACTAGATGGTGAATGTCTCTCGTACGAAGGTCTTCTGCAGTTTCATTTTCAACTTCCTGTCGATGTTAGGGGCATAACTTTGTGCACCTGAGCGTCATCAAGGGTTTGGCCTTGAAATCAATAAGTAAAGAGAAAGAATTAAAGACTTGTCTCATTAACTCTTCTTTTAATCTGGTGTGTGTTTGTATTGTTTATTTATGAAGATGATTTCTTGCCGTTCCTTTAACCTTGGTAGCCAAAAAACAAAAGCTGCAATATTGTTCATCAAAATTCCATCAATGATGTGAAATCGTGCACTGACTTGATGCAGGTTTGGGAAATATTAAAGATTAGTGTGATTTATTTGACCCCCCACAAAAAGCTTCTAATGGAAATCCATCTAGAAACCTCATCATCCACACGTCCACTCGCTCTCTGGGAAGCTTCCACACATGTCCTGCTGTTTCCTCACATGGACTCACGAGGACATGTTACACACATGTTACCAGGAGGCTGCAGGAGAAGATCCAGAACATGTCCAGAGACACTGACTCTGACATTTGTTCTCACAGAGAGAACCTGCAGAACATGTGAGGAACACGTCAGGAGCATGTGAGGAACGTACAGACTTCACTGCAGATCTGAAATCAGCTTTCAACCAAACTCAAATTCAAAACTCCAAAGTTTGATGCAGAAAACTCCACTTTGTTAAGACGGAGCTGAAACAGGGACGATTGGCAGGAAGCTGCTGAGGAACGAAAATGAAATGTGAGCTGCTGGAGCCGTTATGTGGGCCACATGCAGAATGTGCAGCCGAATCTAATTACACACAAAGAGGTGTGTGGGAGGGCAGAGTATTGTATGAGCTGCCTGAGGGGGGGGGGGTCTAACTGTCAGTGAGTCTTACCGGTTTATCGGATGACAAATATCAGCCCAATGGAATCATTCCATCACTGACTGAAGATATGGATTCCTGCTTCAACCTGCACAATGACTTCATTTACATAGAATAGATGCAGCAGCCGTGGACTACTGATCGATTCCTGTAGAGGGGGGGGGGGGGGGGGGGGGGGGGGAGAGAGAGAGAGAGAGGGGAGGGGGGGGGGGAGAGGACAATGGAAGAGCAGGGGCTGAATGAAGGATGAAAACCATATGAAATAGGCTGTTGTTGTTGTGTTTTCTGCTGGTGTTTGCAGATTGTGAGGTGGAAGTGAGAAATTGTGTGTGTGTGTGTGTGTGTGTGTGTGTGTGTGTGTGTGTGTGTGTGTGTGTGTGTGTGTGTGGTGTGTGTGTGTGTGTGTGTGTGTGTGTGTGTGTGTGAGTGTGTGTGTGTGTGTGTGTGTGTGTGTGTGTGTGTGATTAGTTGCTGACTCCAGGATTCCTCCTCTCCTTGTTTCCTCTCCTTGCCGTTCCCTCTCTCCAGAGTCTCCTGCCACACGGAGACGTGGGGTCTCTGCTGGTCTGAGGACCAACAGGAACTGAGACCTTCTGTGAACGAGGACGTTCTCTTCCTGATCGTTGAGCTGAGAGAGAAACCCTGAGGTGAAGCTGGAACAATGTGTTTCACACGTGTTGGTCGTTGGGACAACTTGATCCCAGAGGTCATCAGAACACATCGTCTGTGGAACTGCAGCAGATGATTGGTTCCAGTCGATCATTTGTCTCAATGTCCACAAGACAAAGACCCTTTGTGATCTTTAAACCTTCATTTCTGATTGATTTAAAACCCGATTCCCACGGAGCAGGAGTGACACTAGGTTGGAAACTCCCCCGCTCCTCTAACCAGTTCATTACCAGTTTACTCCCATGTCACAATGATGAAGCAACCCTGGAAATAATAATATCTTAACCTGTTTAATATACTTAATTCAATTTGCAAGTTATGAAGAAAATAAATTAGGAGATGAAAGACCTCAAAGCCTCAGTTGTCCCTCAGACGAGGAGACATGAATAAATCAGGAGACACTATTGTCCAGTTGTTAGATCGTGTTTCTCTCAACGGAGCTTACACATTCAGACGTGGCTCAGCTTCAAGAACCAAGAATAAAGTTATTATTTTAAACTTGTGGGTCGTTGCAAGTAATTTAAGTAATTTAAGTATTTAAGTAATTTAAGTAATTCCAGGTCGAGTCTCAAATCATTTCAGTCAAACCAAGTCTCACATGATTTAAGACAACTTCAAGTCTGGAGCCATTTGAAACCAGTTCAAGTCTCAAACTGTTTCAGACAAGCTCTTGGTCTAGAGGTGGACCCAGACCCAGACCTCCTCGTTCTGACCCCGGTCTGAGGAGGTCCAGAGGTGGACCAGACCCAGACCTCCTCGTTCTGACCCCGTCTGAGAGTCCAGAGGTGGACCCAGACCCAGACCTCCTCGTTCTGACCCCGGTCTGAGGAGGTCCAGAGGTGGATCCAGACCCAGACCTCCTCGTTCTGACCCCGGTCTGAGGAGGTCCAGAGGTGGATCCAGACCCAGACCTCCTCGTTCTGACCCCGGTCTGAGGAGGTCTAGAGGTGGATCCAGACCCAGACCTCCTCGTTCTGACCCCGGTCTGAGGAGGTCTGGTCTTTTATGAACTCCAGGTAATGAGTCAGTCCAATCAGTTCATCTCCTGAAAGGTTGTTGACCTCATTTAAACTAGAGGCGCCACTGACCAATCAGAGCTCCGGATTCCGACTATCCTGCCTTTAAGGAATCCAATCAACACCTTCTATTTTGGATTTATTTATTGAACTTAACTCCGTTTCTTTCCTGGGGTACATTTGAAAACTGAATAATCTGGGTCTGTCTTTTGAAGACGTGCAGAGGAAACTTCACAGGATCCAAACACTGAGGCAGCAGAAGGAATCTCCTGCATATGCATGAAAAGCCCGACGGAGCAAATACTCTCACATTTTATATTTAAAGTAACTCGAGGGGGGGATTTACAGGGTGAGTTGAGTTCATGCTGCGTCGAGGCAGCGGCTGTGGGGGAACTCCCTCAGGCCGAGGATTTGGAGCAATTAAGCCGATGCACTCGCAGCCATAAGAGCGTTAATTCCTCTTCACAGTCTTTCTATGTAGAAGTTTACCTCAGAGCAGCTCTGTGGTCAGGAAGAAGTCGTATCAAACACTTCGTTAGTGACAGGGAGGAGGAATCCTGCTCCCTGGTGGAGGAGCCACTGACGGAGGAGGGATACGATGGAGGCTTCGGACTAATGAGGCAGAGTGAGCGTATGTGACCTCGGCCAAAATATGTCAGCATCCTCTCTGCCTTATTAAAGCTTGCTTCAGGGGAAAGAGGAAAACACAAGTAAGGTCTGCAAACTAGGAATGAAGGGTAAGAAAGGAGAATAAGGAACGATGAGAAAAAGCAAGGAAGGAAAATGAAATGACAAAAAACCGGAGCAGAGAGAAACGGAGAGAGGAGGTGAGTCGACAGAAGAGCCACCAAATGTCCTCTGGCAGGCGGATTTCATCCTTCCTCCTCTCAGCCCAAAGAAGACAGGCGGAGAACATTTTGTGGCAACTTCTGGAAAGGTGGGCGTCGAGCGTTAAAGCGTAGCTCGGCTTGGAGTCAGAAAATGAGCCCAAGTTAACTTTGTGTAAAAGTCCTGACAAATGGAACGGCCTCTGCTAAACGTCCTCATGTGGCTCCAGCAGGCGGCGGCGAGGATTCACTTCCTCAACGTGAAGCAGATGATCAGCCTCATGGACCCTCAGTCCGTCACACAGCCAATCAGGGAGGAGACTGTCAAGTTACTGCTGCAATAAGAGAACACTTCATTATGAGACATGGAATTATACATTCATGAGCTGCAGTTGTTTCATAAGTGGTGAAGCTGCTGTAGATTTAATTACAAAAAATGATAAATAAATAAATAATAAATAAAATCATGCTGATTTGTATGTTGACACAGAACAAAGACACCAAAGGGAATTTAAACCAGCAACCCCTCAGTCAGTGAATCTGAAAGCATCAGCTGGAGGCACAGTGAGGACTCGTTCACACCTGGTTTGGTTCAGACTCCTCAGTTCAGTCTGAACCTGAACATCAGGTGTGAAGGTTCCTCAGAGCAGAAGTTCTGGGTCTGGATCAACCCGAGGAACAAGCTGAACCAACGAGTCGCAGCTCGTCACAGACGTCAGAAAGACGGGTCTTCATCCGATGCTGCCTCGGCCCATGTGTCTCCGCTCGGCCTTCACGTCCTCTACACGTCCTTGGAATGCATCAGAAACCAGTTTGAGGGTTTGAGTAATTAGGTTTCTCCTTCAGTAATCTGTGTTAACAAGGTTATTTTTAGTCACTTAATCTGAAAAATGAAAACCGTTTCCTCCTTGAACGTTTCTGGAATCAGGTTCGTGCCGCAGCTGCAGAGTAATCAGATTATCAGAGAGCAGCTCTGTCATTGGACCTTCAGCATCGATGACAACGTGCTACTTCCTCTTGTTCCAGCAGCAAATATCTGCTCAGCTCTGTTGTGCTGTAAATCCTCCACTCCCCCACTCCTCCACTCCTCCACTCCTCCACTCCTCCACTCCTCCCTCCTCCACTCCCCCACTCCTCCACTCCTCCACTCCTCCACCTTCTCTTTGCATTCTTCATTCCCTCTCGTCCTCACTGATGTAGGTTAACAGGGAAGCTGACAGCCGTGTTAGGGTTTCTGAAGTCTTCCACCGCTGTGTCCTCACAGATGACAGCTGTTATTACCCTGTGAACGATAACACAGCAGTCAGCTCCTCTACGGCGGAATACAGCTGCTGATTCACTGAGACTCTGCAGGAGGGGGGGGGGGGGGGGGGGGGGGGAGGGGGGGGGGGGGGGGGGGAGGGGAGGGAGGGAGGGTTTTGGAGGCGAGGGAGAGGAGGGAAAGAGGAAGGACTGGAGCGACAGGTGCTCGATGCGGCATGGTAGCTAGCACCACATCCCGCCCATAACTGGAGCCCCTTGACCAATCATCTTAATTTATTTAACGTCTACTCTGATTTTTGGGGTTTGGTCCGTGTCCCATCTGTTAACATGGAGGAGGGCTTACGACCTATACTGCAGCCAGCCACCAGGGGGCGGTCAAGGCTCAATGTCCCATCTGTTAACATGGAGGAGGGCTTACGACCTATACTGCAGCCAGCCACCAGGGGGCGATCCAGATGCTTTTCCTCCCCTTTAAGAGAGTTGTCTCTATTTAGTCTTTGTGTCCAATGTAATGAATAATGAAGCCTCCAGGGGGCGATGATAGATTCTATATATATTTATGTTCGCGTGTGTCTGTGTCGTGTTTGTGTTTGTGTGTGAGATCTTTGTGTAGGCAGTCCTGACAGGTGTGTGTGTGTGTGTGTGTGTGTGTGTGTGTGTGTGTGTGTGTGTGTGTGTGTGTGTGTGTGTGTGTGTGTGTGTGTGTGTGTGTGTGTGTGTGTGTGTGTGTGTGTGTGTGTGCTGAACTGCTCACAGGAATGCTGATGCTGCTGTTCACGCTCAGAACATCACTTGGCTTCATGCACACACACACACACACACACACACACACACACTCATTAGTCGGTGTGTGTTACGAGGTGGGTATCCTCTCAGTTTGACTAAACAAATGAAAAAGCTTTCCTTCCAGATGGTGTGTGTGTGTGTGTGTGTGTGTGTGTGTGTGTGTGTGTGTGTGTGTGTGTGTGTGTGTGTGTGTGCGTGTGTGTGACACTGCTGAATGTGAAATGGCCTCTGGACAGGTGTGACAGTGCAGATGCATCATGGGAGCTCGAGGAACAGTGTTTAAGAGCAGCAGCAGGAGGAAGAACGACAGGAGAGTCAATGAGAACCAAGAGAGAGAGAAGGAGAGAGAGAGAGAGGGATGAGCAGAGAGAGAGGAGAGAGAGAGAGAGAGGGATGAGCAGAGAGAGAGAGAGAGAGAGGAGAGAGGATGAGCAGAGAGGAGAGAAGGAGGGAGAGAGGGATGAGCAGAGAAGAGAGAAGGAAGGAGAGAGAGAAGGAGAGAAGAAGAAGGAAGAGAGAGAATAGAAAGAAGAAAAAGAGAGAGGAATAGGATGAAGCAAGAGAAGAGATAGATAGGGAGAGAATGAGAAGATGGAGAGGAGATAAAGATGGATGAAAGAGAGATAAAAGAGAGGAAGAAGAATAGGTATAGAAGAGGATAGCAAGAAGAGAGAACAGACAGAGAGAAAAACAAAGGAGAAAAAGAAAGGAAGGAGATCAGTGCTGGGGGGGGGGTCTCTTTATCGGAGGATATTAAAGTTCATTATTTTTTCTACAATATAGAAAATTGAAAACATTGATGGATTGTTGGTAGAACAAGAAGAAGATAATCCATCTCCAGGAAGATCTGATTAGACTTGTCTCTGATTTACTGAACTAATACTCAGCAGTTTCCTCTGGTTTACCTCCATGTTTGGTCTCCTCCTCCTCCTCCTCCTCCTCCTCCTCCTCCTCCTCCTCCTCCTCCTCCTCCTCCTGAGCGACGCACCGGGCTCCTCGCCAGCTGCTCTCCGACGGCGAGCTGAGAGAAGGTCCATGAGACGGAACCCACACTGAAAGAAGCTCAGCGGAGGAAAGCAGCAGAATCACATGATAATTCTCTTTAAAATCAAATCTGTCGTCTGTAACTCGATCTGAAAAAATACATCACTATGTTACCATGGCAACCAACGAGGAGAGCGTGAGTGCGAACTGTGACGGCTCAATCACACTGATCAGCTGACGATCTGCGCTCGTTAACGTCTTTATTAACGTTTCCCTCCTCTGCCTCCGTCCCTTCAGGTTTCATCTGGAGGGAGGATAGAGACGATTAACCCCCCCCCCCCCCCCCCCCCCCCCCCGATGTGTTCTGATGACCTCTGGGATCAAGTTGTCCAAACGACCAAACACGTGTGAAACACATTGTTCCAGCTTCACCTCAGGGTTTCTCTCTCACTCAACGATCAGGAAGAGAACGTCTGCGTTCCAGAAGTCTCAGTTCCTGTTGGTCCTCAGACCAGCAGAGACCCCACGTCTCCGTGTGAGACTCTGGAGAGAGGAACTGCAAGGAGAGAAACAAGGAGAGAGGAATCCGGAGTCACAATAATCACACACCACACCACCACACACAACACACACACACACACCACACACACACACACACCCACACACACACCAACACACACCACCACACACACAGCAGTCAGCCCTGCTGGGGGTCTTATTAACCCTCATTAGCCATTTCTCTCAGATATTAATGAGAGCATCTCATGACTAACGCTTCCTGCTGAGCGCTCCGTGTGGAGAGGGAGCGGAGGTCATGGATGAAGAGCTGCAGCACTGTAAAGAAAAACAATTCAGTCGTTAAATATTATTTAAAATTTGTCATGATTAGAAATGTGAGTGCCAGGTGCTAATGTTTGGATTGTTATTGGATTATGGATTATGGATTATGGTTGCACCAGAGGAAAAGTCGTGAGTTTAACGAAGTGGTTAGGGTTCAAACTCTGGGGACCGTGAACGTCAATCCATCCATAGCTGTTTGAATATTTAATCCTCATGTGAATCCAAACACTTTCTCCCCACACATCCCACTGGGTCGTCACAGGAGCTCCATCCGGGCCCCGGGCTGAGCAGACGTGTCCCCCAGCTGTGAGGCCCTCAGGCTGGGCAGCTGACGACAGGAGCAGCCCCCTCCCGGCTCGTGAAGAGAAATGAGGCGAGGAAGCAAAGGGGGGGGGGGGGGGGGGGGGGGGCATGTTTATCTGTGCAAGACTCCTACATTCACACACTTGCTCCAGCGGCCATGTTGCACACGGATGGTGTTGATGGTTTCCTGTTTCCTGTGTGGTGATGCAAAGCGACCTTCCAGGAGCGGGGTCATCATCAGGTGCTCTGCGTCCACCGCCCTGTCCACCATGTTGACGGACGTGTCCACATGGAACCTGTCACTCAGAGTCTGCTGCGTGTGAGACTGATGTTTGGATTCTGTGGTGAAGGGAAACATCCAGAACAAACCCTGAGTGGGTTCTTTCCCGACCCACACGATGTTCTCTCACCACGTTTCAGGGAAAACATAACCTCTTCAGTGGAGATGGAAATACCCCCCAAACATTTTACATTTAGGATGTCTCTTTGTCTCTTTGTCCATCAGTGGAATAAGATGAGTTGAGCGTCTTCAGTATCGTGCTCCCTGACCTTTGACCCCTGAACGGATGTGAAGAGGTGAAAACAGAAACCAGAGCAGAGAGCTGCCCTCAACACTTTTTCAATGCAGCATCTATACTGTGTGTGTGTGTGTGTGTGTGTGTGTGTGTGTGTGTGTGTGTGGTGTGTGGTGTGTGTGTGTGTGGTGTGTGTGTGTGTGTGTGTGTGTGTGTGTGTGTGTGTGTGTGTGTGTGTGTGTGTGTGTGTGTGTGTGAATGGAGCATGATCATCCTCATTCCTTCCATGTATTTCTGAACATGCCAGGGATCAGTAGAGCATTAATGGAGAAACATGCTTATACGGTACATCACACACTCCCATCATGCACTCATGGATTAATAACACACACACACACGCACGCGACCACACACACCACACACACACACACACACACACACACACACACACACACACACACACACACCACACAGCTCCATATATGTCATTTGCAGCTCCCTCAGTAGATCTGTGTTTAGTCACTGGAAGTTTGGTTAAAATGTTCACACAGCATAGTGTGTGGTGTGGTGTGTGGTGTGTGTGGTGTGTGGTGTGTTGTGTGTGTTGTGTGTGTGTGTGTGTTGTGTGGTGTGTGTGTGTGTTGTGTGTGTGTGTGTGTGTGTGTGTGTGTGGGTGTGTGTGTCGTTGCGGTGTGAGCTGTGTGTGTGGTGTGTGTGTGTGTGTGTGTGTGTGTGTGTGTGTGTGTGTGTGTGTGTGGTGTGTGTGTGTGTGTGTGTGTGTGTGTGTGTGAGAGGACCATTTAAATATGATTTTTGAGGACGTTAATGTTTGACTCATGTTCAGGTTGAAGTCAGATTCGAGTCGGGGGGGAGGAAGGCATCATGTCAGCGGGGGTCCTCACAGAGATAGAAGTATTAAAGCTTTTTACAGCTAAATGAACTTTATGGTGAATGTAACATGAATAACACAGAAAGGTTTCCAGGTCATATACACATCCAGTATACAGCAGTAAGTTTAATTATAATAATCTAAACAGATCAATTAAAACAGAGCAATGCTTCCAGATAAAAAGATCAGAGAGATATAGTGATGACACATTAAACTGTGACCTGATGGGGGCGCTAGATAAACAATGAGAGGATCCCCACAGTCAACAGGAGTCATCCTCTGGGGACCATGCATTTAAACCTGCCCAGTAGTGTTTGACCCTAACTAGTAACATCTCTTCACTAGTTGTTACAGACTCAAACAAAGAGGAAAGGTTGTGTAACTTATTGAGCTGTGAAGGGTTCATCCTCAGGAGAGCAGGATGGTGATGGGTTAATTAAACTGAGGTGTGGCCAGCGGCCGCTGAGGCGTCGCTGACAGTGGATCCACATGGAGCTCAGTGCTCTGCTGGCCTGAGGTCAGTGTCGCCCACTGAGCAGATTAACATCAGACTCGTTTGGTTCAACATAAAGGTCGACTCCCATTAACCTCGGAGTAAACACGAGTCGCACAGGAAACACGGGCGACACCTGTGCCGGGGGGGAACCACCGTGCTGCTGTGTGTGTCTGTGCAGCGTGTGTGTGTGTGTGTGTGTGTGTGTGTGTGTGTGTGTGTGTGTGTGTGTGTGTGGTGTGTGTTGTGTGTGTGTGTGTGTGTGTGTGTGGTGTGTGTGTGTGCAGCGTGTGAACACAGGATTCACGTGTGGTGCAAAGAGTTTAAAGAGTTTAAGATTTGGATTTAGAGACGAAAGCATATTAAAGAAATCCACGATAGAAAAGACAACTAAAGAAAGTTAAGATCCTACAAGATGTATAATCAACAATTTAGTCAAACAAATAGAATGAGATAAATAATGATAAGAAATGAATATAAGCAGTAAAACATCAAATGATAAAACCCTACGGATCTAATATTAGAACATGCGAGCGTTGACACGAATGGGCCTATTACATGTCTACATCTGTTATCTGTCCCATATGCAGCAGTTTCATCACTCTTTATGTGCTTTACAATCATTTCATAATTACACATAAACACATTATAATGTGGTTTTAAGGAGATAAAAGGACAAGAGCCAATTCATTCATTTTATTTCATGCACTGGTCAATTTTTAGATTTGGTTTTTAAATGTTTTCTTCCAGATTCGAGAATGAAAATGTCCAAAATGCAAATGTGGGTTTTTATCTGACTGCACGTCGTCTGTTTCCCCGTGTTCATCTCAATACATGTGTGTGTGTGTGTGTGTGTGTGTGTGTGTGTGTGTGTGTGTGTGTGTGTGTGTGTGTGTGTGTGTGTGTGTGTGTGTGTGTGATGTGTGGGTGCTGTGTGCTGTTTTGTGTGGATTGTGTGTGTGTGTTGTGTGTGTGTGTGTGTGTGTGTGTGTGTGTGTGTGTCTGTGTGTGTGTGTAGCCATCTTGATTGTTAACAATGGGGAGTTGGACCCATAGCGAATAAACATAACATCACTGATTGGTCTGGTCTGTACTAAAATAAAATAAATATTAAGCTGAACACTTGATAGGACAATAAATATGAATATTCACGTGACTAAAGTCAGTTTGACTGCAGCTCAGCAGAATCAGCAGGAAACACAGTGACACACAAACAGGAAGCAGTTACATTAATGATCGTCTATCAAACAATAATAATGCTCTGAATATTTTCTGGATATTATGACGAAGAAGCCTCAGAGGACTTCATTGAATATTTACAGGCTGAAACTTGATGGTAGAATGTAAACACAGTAAAAAGTGTTTCACCTTCATCCCCCTCGGCCTCTATGATTCAAATCATGTCAAACACAACAGATGTAAAACACGTCCGCTGCTTGACTTGTGTCTTTAAGTGTCCGAACTTATTGAAACTTCTTAATCGTGCTGATTTTTGTTGTTTGTTTTTTGTCTTCAGTATCGCTCCCCGTCGTCGGACCCGTCCGAAAACAAACTCACAACACACGTTTCGTTTCGGGAGAGGCCATTTGTCGACGCTGGTGTGTGTGTGTGTGTGTGTGTGTGTGTGTGTGTGCGTGTGTGTGTGTGTGTGTGTGCCTCAGGTCCAGTCATTATGAAAACTGAGCAGTAAGCAGAATAAACAGCTGATGTACTAATTCCCCATCTGGTCTCTGACACACACACACACACACACACACACACACACACACACACACACACACACACACACGCGCACACACACACACACACACACACACACACACACACACACACACACACACACACACACACACACACACACCCTTTTGGCAAACACACATGCTCACAGATACTCACGGTCCAGACACCGTAGTGTAAATGTGTATATACATATTTACACAACACCAACCAACTCACACATCACACCACACCACACACACACCACACACACACACACCATCACACACACACACTCACTCACTCACCACACACACACACACACACACACACACACACGTATACACTCTATAAACTTGTGTTTCCCTTCACGGTTTTTAACTTTCGCCTCCCAAAATAAACGTCTGGATCTATTTTAACCGAAGCGCAGCTCTGTAATCAGGCTGAGAACAAACCAGTGAACAGTCCCTTGTTCAGACGGCGTCCTCGTCTCCACCCGCTCCTTCTCCTCGTCTCCACCCGCTCCTTCTCCTCGTCTCCACCCGCTCCTTCTCCTCGTCTCCACCCGCTCCTTCTCCTCGTCTCCACCCGCTCCTTCTCCTCCTCGCTGTTTGATGATCAGTCGCCTCGCGCTCACAGGAGCTAAAGGTTTCTACGTTTCTAAATCAAGCTCAGAGACTTCACACACACTTTCTGCTAAAATAAGAAAAAGCCAAGCAGCACTTGGGTGTTGACGCTGCTCAGTGGACGTCTGTGTCTTTAGAAGCTCTCACCTAGTTTGTAGTTTTCTGACGGAGCGAAGAACTGTAGTTCAAAATGATCTGGATGTTTAATGGAGAGTCGAGGTGTCTAATGGCCTGGAGACAGACAGGAGGGAGACAGACAGGAGGGAGACAGGAGGGAGACAGACAGGAGGGAGACAGACAGACAGGAGACAGACAGACATGAGGACTCAGATGAACAAGGACGAGAGCAGAGTGACGGCTGGATGGACGAGAGAGGAAGAGAAGAAGAGACGTTTCAAATGAGACAAAAAGCAGTTTGTGTGAAAGTGAGTCAAAGGGATTGACGAGAGGAAGACAGAAAGGAGGGAGACAGACAGGAGGGAGACAGACAGGAGGGAGACAGAAAGGAGGGAGACAGACAGGAGGGAGACAGACAGGAGGGAGACAGGAGGGAGGGAGGGAGACAGGAGGGAGACAGACAGGAGGGAGACAGGAGGGAGACAGACAGGAGGGAGACAGACAGGAGGGAGACAGAAAGGAGGGAGACAGACAGGAGGGAGACAGACAGGAGGGAGACAGACAGGAGGGAGACAGGAGGGAGACAGACAGGAGGGAGACAGACAGGAGGGAGACAGAAAGGAGGGAGACAGACAGGAGGGAGACAGACAGGAGGGAGACAGACAGGAGGGAGACAGACAGGAGGGAGACAGACAGGAGGGAGACAGACAGGAGGGAGACAGACGGGTGGATGAAGCACAAACAAGAAGAAAACAACTCCAGGAACAAAGAAGGAGTTGAGAGAAAGAGCAACAGAGCGACAGCGAGCAGAGCGACAGCGAGCAGAAGACGGCGGCAGACAGGCGGTAAACAGAAGCAGGTTAATGAGCCGACATAAAACAGAATGACAGAGCGAGGATGGTAATCAACACGGCTACAGGCTGACCTGAGAGCTGCAGGTAGAGCTGCGACACCTCGTGACATCACACGCTCCAACCGTCACATAATGGGGAGATTTAGAGTTCACTGCGAAGTCGTCCCGGTAACGAGGAACACTTTGTTGTTCAGGTCTCATTGTTGGGTATTTTTGGATGTCTGTGTTTTTCTGGCTCATTTGTGGAAGTTTCCTAAAAGCACAATAATATTCGGAAAGAAAAAAACAAACCTCGGCCGATTGAAATCATAGTTTAGATGATGAAACCTGACGGTGGCACCAGTTTAGATTAAAGTGATTCAAACTTCACGCTTAAATCACTTCTTTGACTGAGATTAAGATTAAAACGCCGGACCAGTCAAAAGTGAGTTACTGGTCCCAGTCACTGAATAAAGATGGAAGAGATGACGGCTGAAGCCAAAGCATCTTGATCGCCCCCTGGTGGCCGGCTGCAGTATAGGTCATAAACCCTGCCTCCTCCATGTTAGCAGATGGGACATGGACCAAACAAAAAAATCAAAACACACATTAAATAATCTTTTCTCAGAAGTTGATTGTCAGATGAGCCCCATCTCCTCCCCCCCACCCCACAGCATATCCCTGTTTCCAGTCTCTCTGCTAAGCTCAGCTAACTGGCTAATTGCTGTAGCTTAGTGTAGAGGTTTAAATATAAAATTGTGATTTGTGAATATTTTCTATGATGTATATTATGCTAATTGTTGTGATGCATCACATGCTGTATGTTATGAGAACTGTGGGTAAGAAGTCCTCTCTGTATTTATCAGAGGAGCCGGATCTTCTCAAACTTTTTTACTAGATGATCGAGTTGAAGTTAAATTCAAGCAAATAAAACCAACGGAATGTAAGTTTCCAGTCGTCAGAGTTTTCTTTGAAAAGACTTCTGACGCTGCCGCAGGACACGACTACTGACTAAATGTTTAATGTCGACCAGTTACAGCAGTTTTTATGTGAAACATAAAAGTGTTGCCGTGTGTCAGCTGTGAAAAGACAGAACGATGATTATTCATGATTATGACATCGTGACTGACGGCTCCCGATCGCACACTCAGACACATGAAGACTTAACTTTGAGCTGTCAACTTCATCAGACGCTTGGAACTCCCACACGACCTGAATGCAGCATAAGCCCCCCCCCCCCCCCCCCTGTTCTTTTACATGTTTATGTCAGAATCTTCTTCATTTCTCTTGTTTATGAGTTTGATCCATTCAAGGGTTAGTGTGGTTGTGCTGAAGGAGACAAGACACTGTTTCCTTCCTCTTGTTTTATTGTATTTTTCTTCCATTCATTCATTCGGTGTCTGCTTGTCCGGGCTCGGGTCTGAGATCCTCTACTTGGGCCTGAGATCCTCTACTTGGGCCTGAGATCCTCTACTCGGGCCTGAGATCCTCCCTCAGGCCCAAGTAGAGGATCTCAGACGTCCTTCTCCCGAGCTTTTCAGCTCCTCCTGGTTGAAACAGAGGTGTCACACCTGGGTCTCCTCCCAATGGAAGGCGTCCAGGAGCCGGGCCGCTCGTCTCCACCGTCATGTCCATCGACTTCAACCTTTGTGTTCTCACAGCTTCTCCAGAACGATTCAAGGATCTGGAAACAGCTTATCTCTCGCTCCCTCTCCAGTTTTGCCTCGTTAGGTCTCCTCCACCTTCAGAGGAACGCCACGCTCTCTGGCTGGAAGATATTAAAGCTTATTAAATAAAGATGTGTAAAGTTCAGGTTGGGAGAACTTAGAAGTGCGATATGAGCCAAGTTGTGGAAAATTATTCATCATATTATTGGATTATTCATCGATGTGCCGGCCAAGCTGAGGTGGAGGTGGAGGTGGATGTGGAGGCTGAGGTGGATGTGGAGGCTGAGGTGGATGTGGAGGTGGAGGTGGAGGTGGAGGTGGAGGTGGAGGTGGAGGTGAAGGTGGAGGTGGAGGTGGAGGTGGAGGTGAAGGTGAAGTCTATGTGGTCGTTTTGTGCATCTTTAATAGTCATTATGTTTATCTGCAGTTATGTGGGTGTCCTTTTCTTTGTCGCCCCTGAGTTCTCCGGTCCTTTGGGTTCCTCTGGTTCCTCGGGTCCATGTTTATCAGACTGACCCCTGAACGTTTGTGTTCAGCCACACTGACCCGTCCCTCTGACCCGTCCCACTGACCCGTCCCTCTGACCCGTCCCACTGACCCGTCCCTCTGACCCGTCCCTCTGACCCGTCCCACTGACCCGTCCCTCTGACCCGTCCCACTGACCCGTCCCTCTGACCCGTCCCACTGACCCGTCCCACTGACCCGTCCCTCTGACCCGTCCCACTGACCCGTCCCTCTGACCCGTCCCACTGACCGTCCCACTGACCCGTCCCACTGACCCGTCCCTCTGACCCGTCCCACTGACCCGTCCCTCTGACCCGTCCCACTGACCCGTCCCAATGACCCGTCCCTCTGACCCGTCCCACTGACCCGTCCCACTGACCCGTCCCACTGACCGTCCCACTGACCTGGAAACCGTCCCTGCGGCTCCGCGGTGATTCGCTGGCGACAAGGTGAGCTGTGTGTCTCTGTGGATGACGCTGCGTGGGGATGACGCTGCGTGGGGATGACGTTGCGTGGGGATGACGTTGCGTGTGGATGGCGTTGCGTGGGGATGACGTTGCGTGTGGATGGCGCTGCGTGTGGATGGCGTTGCGTGTGGATGACGTTGCGTGGGGATGACGTTGCGTGTGGATGGCGTTGCGTGGGGATGACGTTGCGTGGGGATGACGTTGCGTGTGGATGGCGTTGCGTGTGGATGGCGTTGCGTGTGGATGACGTTGCGTGGGGATGACGTTGCGTGGGGATGACGTTGCGTGGGGATGACGTTGCGTGTGGATGACGCTGCGTGGGGATGACGTTGCGTGGGGATGGCGTTGCGTGGGGATGGCGTTGCGTGGGGATGGCGTTGCGTGGGGATGACGTTGCGTGTGGATGACGCTGCGTGGGGATGACGTTGCGTGGGGATGACGTTGCGTGGGGATGACGTTGCGTGTGGATGGCGTTGCGTGGGGATGACGTTGCGTGTGGATGGCGTTGCGTGGGGATGACGTTGCGTGGGGATGACGTTGCGTGTGGATGGCGTTGCGTGGGGATGACGTTGCGTGTGGATGGCGTTGCGTGGGGATGACGTTGCGTGTGGATGGCGTTGCGTGGGGATGACGTTGCGTGTGGATGGCGCTGCGTGTGGATGACGTTGCGTGGGGATGACGTTGCGTGTGGATGGCGTTGCGTGGGGATGACGTTGCGTGGGGATGACGTTGCGTGTGGATGGCGTTGCGTGTGGATGGCGTTGCGTGTGGATGACGTTGCGTGGGGATGACGTTGCGTGGGGATGACGTTGCGTGGGGATGACGTTGCGTGTGGATGACGCTGCGTGGGGATGACGTTGCGTGGGGATGGCGTTGCGTGGGGATGGCGTTGCGTGGGGATGGCGTTGCGTGGGGATGACGTTGCGTGTGGATGACGCTGCGTGGGATGACGTTGCGTGGGGATGACGTTGCGTGGGGATGACGTTGCGTGTGGATGGCGTTGCGTGGGGATGACGTTGCGTGTGGATGGCGCTGCGTGGGGATGACGTTGCGTGGGGATGGCGTTGCGTGGGGATGGCGTTGCGTGGGGATGACGTTGCGTGGGGATGACGTTGCGTGTGGATGACGTTGCGTGGGGATGACGTTGCGTGTGGATGGCGTTGCGTGGGATGACGTTGCGTGGGGATGACGTTGCGTGTGGATGGCGTTGCGTGTGGATGGCGTTGCGTGTGGATGACGTTGCGTGGGGATGACGTTGCGTGGGGATGACGTTGCGTGGGGATGGCGTTGCGTGTGGATGACGCTGCGTGGGGATGGCGTTGCGTGGGGATGGCGTTGCGTGGGGATGGCGTTGCGTGGGGATGACGTTGCGTGTGGATGACGCTGCGTGGGGATGACGTTGCGTGGGGATGACGTTGCGTGGGGATGACGTTGCGTGTGGATGGCGTTGCGTGGGGATGACGTTGCGTGTGGATGGCGCTGCGTGGGGATGACGTTGCGTGGGGATGACGTTGCGTGTGGATGGCGTTGCGTGTGGATGACGTTGCGTGGGGATGGCGTTGCGTGGGGATGGCGTTGCGTGGGGATGGCGTTGCGTGGGGATGACGTTGCGTGTGGATGACGCTGCGTGGGGATGACGTTGCGTGGGGATGACGTTGCGTGGGGATGACGTTGCGTGTGGATGGCGTTGCGTGGGGATGACGTTGCGTGTGGATGGCGCTGCGTGGGGATGACGTTGCGTGGGGATGGCGTTGCGTGGGGATGGCGTTGCGTGGGGATGACGTTGCGTGGGGATGACGTTGCGTGTGGATGACGTTGCGTGGGGATGACGTTGCGTGTGGATGGCGTTGCGTGGGGATGACGTTGCGTGGGGATGACGTTGCGTGTGGATGGCGTTGCGTGTGGATGGCGTTGCGTGTGGATGACGTTGCGTGGGGATGACGTTGCGTGGGGATGACGTTGCGTGGGGATGACGTTGCGTGGGGATGACGTTGCGTGTGGATGGCGTTGCGTGGGGATGGCGTTGCGTGTGGATGGCGTTGCGTGTGGATGGCGTTGCGTGGGGATGACGTTGCGTGGGGATGACGTTGCGTGGGGATGGCGTTGCGTGGGGATGACGTTGCGTGGGGATGACGTTGCGTGTGGATGGCGTTGCGTGGGGATGGCGTTGCGTGTGGATGACGTTGCGTGGGGATGACGTTGCGTGGGGATGACGCTGCGTGGGGATGGCGCTGCGTGTGGATGGCGTTGCGTGGGGATGACGTTGCGTGGGGATGACGTTGCGTGTGGATGGCGTTGCGTGGGGATGGCGTTGCGTGTGGATGGCGTTGCGTGGGGATGGCGTTGCGTGGGGATGACGTTGCGTGTGGATGACGTTGCGTGGGGATGGCGTTGCGTGGGCTGCAGCACGCAGGGACACACGGCTGATTGAGCTTCGTGAGCAGGCGGAGCCACACTCTCCAGGCTCCGTCCATTAGGCTCAGAGGAGTTAAATCAGGCGTGCACCCCCGCTGCTCTGCTCACCTCCCATTAAAACATCACTGGACACCAACAGACATCATGAATATGCAAACTGCTTCGTATTGTTCAGAATAAATGAAACTTCATCTGGGTTTAACTGGAGAGATGATGAGGAAATCACACTGGAGGCCGCTGGTGACTCATGCATCAGTCAGTTGGTCGGCTGCGCTCTGCAGAGACGTCGGCACTGAACACAGATTCCAGTTTGTTGCTTCTTGTTCTTTTCAAAGCGGCTATGATCAGCTCCTTGCAGCAGCTGTCACTCAAACCTCTCTGACACGAGAGCAGTTTAAAGTGGAGCAGCTGTGATTTAGTTCCTGACGTGTTGAACGCTGCCTTGATGCTGTGAAACTGAAGAGTGTCATGAACATTGAAGACTTTGACAGACTGGTTTGAGAACTCGACTCATCAGCTCACAACCACGGATCTGACTCAGGAACTCAGAGATACATACGATAATGAAAATAGTGAATTCTGAGGATGTGATCAGACGAGTTCATGATGCACTAAACTGGTGAAAGCTTTCATTTATCATTATTAAACCTCGTGCTGGCTCCTGACCCTCAGGACTAGATACACCCCCTGAAAGGATCCCCAGTAAACTTGGTGGAGGACGGAACATGAGCATAGAAAGAACTGGATTTCGATCAGCGAGCAGATCCAGGAATTGTTTTTAAATCTCGCCAATTTGCCAGGAATAATTCATGGAACTTGATTTTTAAAAAATCAGTTGCAGAAAGAGGTGGAGAAAGTTCTCGACTCGGCATCGATGCAGAGACAGAACATTATTGATTCATTCGCTGGTTAACCATAACCAGCGCTGCTCCAGGATCAGGACGCTCATTAGAGGTCCGCCCCGTTCATCCAGAACCATGAATATGAATTCAGCAGGTTTTTATAAAGATCAGTTCTAAGTGTGAGAGGAGCAGAGCCACACTGATGCAGTGAAGACTCAGTCTCACCTGAAGGAAGTCGAGTCAGTGTGGAGATCACTCTGCTGAACACTGGCTGGTGCCCAGTGGATCAGGGTTCACCTTCACCTCCACCTCCACCTCCACCTCCACCTTCACATCCACCTCCACCTCACCTCCACCTTCACCTCACCTCCACCTCCACCTTCACCTCCACCTTCACATCCACATCCACCCACCTTCACATCCACCTCCACCTCACCTCCACCTTCACCTCCACCTTCACATCCACCTCCACCTCCACCTTCACATCCACCTCCACCTTCACCTTCACATCCACCTTCACCTCCACCTCCACCTCCACCTCCACCTCACCACCACCCACCTTCACTCCACTCCACCTCCACCTCACCCACCTTCACCTCCACCCACCTCACACCTCACCTCACCTACACCACCTCCACTCACCCTCCACCTTCACCACCCACCTCCACCCCACCCAACTTCACATCCACCTCCACCTCCACCTCCACCCACCTGCACTCCACATCAACACTCCACCTCCACCTCCACTCCACACCACCCCCACTCCACACTCCACCTCACACCTCCCCACCTCACCTCCACCCTCACCTCCACACTCCACCTCCACCTCCACTCCACCTCCACCTCACCCCACCTCCACCCACACTCCACCCTCCACCTCACCTCCACCTCCACCTACCACTCACCTCCACCTCCACCTCCACCTCCACCTCACTCCACATCCACCGTCCACCCCACCTCCACCCACTCACTCACTCCACCTCACACCATCCACCTCCACCTCACCTCCACTCCACCTTCACCTCCACCTCCACCTCACCTCACATCCACCTCCACCTCCACCTTCACATCCACATCCACCTCCACCTTCACCTCCACTATCCACCTCCACTATCCAACTCACTCACCTCCACCTCACTCCACCTTCACTCACATCCACCTCACCCTCACTCCACCTCACCTCACCTCCACACCCCTCACCTCCACTCACCTCCCCTCCACCTCACTCCACCTTCACATCCCTCACTCCACTCCACCCACCTCCACCTCCCCCTCCCCTACTCACCTTCACACCCATACGAGCTGGCGGTGCGCTGATGACACAAGCGGAGGGGGGGGGGGGTCATCACGTTCATCCTCCTCTGACTTGTCTCTTTGTGAGAATCGTTAAAACGCTGCCTCTTGATTTGAATAACTTGAATTCAATCTGTCAAGCAAAACCACAGACGTGAATCCTTCCACCTATTTTCTTCAATTTGAAGTCCTAATGATCTCCCCCTTCTCCATGCTGCCCCCCCGCCACAGACCAATTTCCAGGTGCCTCCCTGATGTGAGGAGTTTCCAGCCCGTGAGTCTGATGTGTTTTATAAACAGCCTCTCGCTGGGTTCTCATTTTGTTCTTCGCTGGTGTCACTGTGTTCGGTTGTTTGATCGATTTGGGACCAAGTCACGTTTCTGTGTCGTGGAAACCGCAGCTTCTGGCCTCGTCTTGTAAATGAGTTTTAATGTTGGTTGGAGTTTTCCTTCGATCAGGATTTGACACATCAGGAAGAAACAGAAATGTGTCAGATGAGAGGACGGGTTCCACCGTCATGTCTGTGATCTCTGTGCAGCTGGAGGCAGGTTAGCTTAGCATGGCCTAGCCTAGATGAGCATGAAGATCGGAAGCAGGTAAACAGCTAGCCTGACTTCAACCCTAACACCTGTTGGTCTGTCGGCGAACAGGACCTCCTCTGAACCCGGTGCAGCGATGAGTTCTGGAGTTTGGAGCAGATTCACTCATTGATCCCGTTCTTTCACTGATTTCCTGCTGAATAATTCATGGTCTTGATGAGAACTGATATTTATGAGTGATTTGGTGCAGATGGTGACATTGCAGTTTCTTTGTTTGTTTGGTTCTATGGAAAAGTAACACAACGTTTGACTGGTACGTGTGTGTGTGTCTGCAGAGAAGCAGCTCGTCATAAAACCATGAATCGTTAGTTTAATCCTAAAGTGGTCGAACCCAGTTTATTACCTCCTGTCCCTTTGTCAGGTTACACAAATACAACCCAACAGATTTCCTCTGGGTTTGCTCTGTTCTACTTTGAGTCCTGAACAATAATCTGACGTATAAACGATTCGATCCGAGGAAAAGAACGGGAGTGAGGAGCAGATCCAGGTTCATCAGGAGACTTCAGGCTGAAGTCTAATAAAGAACAACATCCTGTTCTGTTCTGATCTCCGCGTCGAGCCGTCTCAACACATCCAGTGTGTGATGGAGACACACACACAGGTCTGTGTAGTGGAGGGTGTGTGTAGTGGAGGGTGTGTGTGGTGTGTGTAAAGTGCTGATGCTGCGTTGTTGTCAGTGTTGGTTGATCCTGAGATCTGTGACCAACTCCTCCTGCAAACACACTGTACGTCTGCACCTGTGAGGACCGGCAGCAGCCAAGTTCAGTGACCTGTCGTCGACCTTAGTGAACTTTTCCTTTAACAGTTAATATGTTGAACTATTGATCAGATCCTTGTTTTCACACCTGCACCTTTTAGTCTGGCTACGTCCAAACTAACACACCTGAAAACCCACGTCACATGACCATTCACCTACACTTGTCATGGGATGTAAACAGGAAGTAGGCTGTCTCCTCTTCAGTTACAGAAGATCCTACCAATGAGGAACAGTGATGGTGAAAAGCAGGAGAAGAGGTGGAACTGTCTCTGAGTCATGTGACTCATCTGATGCTGAAGGTGTTGCTCATGAGCACGTTAACCACGTCTGCCGACAGTGATGATGGGGATTAAACCTGTGACCTATTGGCTGCTGGTTCCTCTCTGCAAGCTGAGAGCAGATCTGAGGATTAAAGCAGTCGACCCTGCAGCTGCCAGTGTGTGTGTGTGTGTGTGTGTGTGTGTGTGTGTGTGTGTGTGTGTGTGTGTGTGTGTGTGTGTGTGTGTGTGTGTGTGTGTGTGTGTGTGTGTGTGTGTGTGTCTGTGTTTGGCTGCACCCGCTCTGTATTTATCTGTGGCCCAGTAAATCTGCGAATCATCAACGCTGTACTACACAGACACCACACACACACACACACACACACACACACACACACACACACACACACACACACACACACACGGAGTCATGGAGCCCTGAAAGAGCCTAAAACCATCAAATGGCTTCAAAGAGCACCACGGTTGCTATGACAACTGGAATAAGAAGCAATTAGAGAGCCATTTGAAAGCTGATTGGCTGCTTCTGGTTTGATGAGAGACAACAGATAGCTGTTAGTTCAGAGAGATGCAGATAATATGTCTGTCAATCAATTAATCAGTTAATCAATCTGTGAACGATCTTTTATGTTTCATTAATGCTCCTCTCTGATTGTTGCACGTCCGTGCTTCTGCACCGTGAACATGTGAGACTTCACTAATGAACAACATGTATCTGTAGGAACGGGTTAGGGTTAGATCTCGTTCAGATAATAAGACAGAGACATGTAAGGACGCAGGATCTTTGAATGTCTCATGTCTCAGAAACACCATCAAAGCGTCAGAACGCCTGAAGAAGCCTCGTCACCCCCCCCCCCCCCCCCCCCCCCCCCTCGCTCCTCTCAGCTGCTTGACACAACAACATAAATGGTTTCATGACGTTTGGAGGAATCGCTCCGACTGGGAGAACGCCGCTCTGACGAGGACTGATCAAGGCTCTGAGCTGAGGGATCTCACCGACGTGCCCTCGAGCCAGGCAGCGCTGCCTGGGTGAGATCACGAGTCATCACTCCTCTCATCTCCAGCCAATTAACAGGCCGTGAGAGTCAGATCCCAGATCTGTGAGCGGACCTGCTGCTGGTTCTGCTCGTGTCCATAAAGTTTCTGATCTTTGAACAAAGTTAATCCATCGATGCTCAATGTGGTTCAATATCTTTCATCTGCCTGCTCGCTAAAAACCTTTCTGTATTTTCCTCTAGCGCCACCATGAGGTTCACATTTGTCTTAATAAAAATATCCCAATATTGTTGATGTATTAGTTCTGGATTTATTTAAATACTTTCTCAGTCCATTGGTTTGTATCTTCTCCATCCTGCTGCACACACGTCAGACAGCGAAGCCACTTGACATTTAAGAAATAAAAGATATGAGGAGTAAAAAGATTGAAAGTCATTTTACGTCCCTGATTGTTTCATCTGAAAACTCTTTTATGTCTTTGTTGATGTTTTCTGTAACTTGTCCTCGGAGGCGCAGAGTTTTAATGAAGTCAATCACTTCTCTCTCTCTCTCTCTGAACTGATCTCCCTCCATCGCTCCCTCGCTTTTATTCTGACAGGTCTCACAGTGAAGACTCTCGTCTCCTGGATGTTTGAACCGCTGCCGACAGCCGAGCTGGTGAGAGGACCAAACTTAATGATTTTACTTTTTAATAAAAAAAAAAATCATGTTTCAGTTTCATTTTCAGTCCATAAATATGTTAAAAAATCAATAATGTCAGTTACTACTGTCAGAGACATAATATTACTTATTACAGCAGCAACAGAAGATTCTGAATCAATGAGATTCATCTCCATTCTTCTGTGGTTCACTTGTTATTTTCATTTCAGATTTTCAATGCGGAGAATTTTTGGTTTTGGCCGAGGTAGAGAACGAGGGGAGGAGAAAACAGGGGGCGGGGGGGCAGTAGGGAGTCGAGGGAGGGGGAGGAGGGTGTCAGGAGAGAGGAAAAGGAGAAGGAAAGGAGGAAGGAGGAGGAGGAGGAGAAGAGAAGAGGAAGAGAAGAAAGGGAGGAAAGGAGGAAGGAGAGGAAGGAGGAAAGGAGGAAAGGAGGAAAGGAGGAAGGAGAAGGAGGAAAGGAGAGGAAAGGAGGAAAGGAGGAAGGGAAAGGAGGAAGGAGAGGAGGAAAGGAGGAAAGGAGGAAAGGAGGAGAGGAGGAGGAGGAAAGGGGGCAGTAGGGAGCGAAGGAGGAAGGAGGTTAAGGAGAAGAAAGGAAAGGAAAGGAAGAGGAGGAAAGGAGGAAAGGTAGGAAAGGAGGAGAGGAGGAAAGGAGGAAAGGAGGAGAAGGAAAGGAGGAGAGGAAAGGAAAGGTAGGAATCTCCTCAGGTGACCTCGTCTTTCCTCCTGAAGTCTCATCAACTCGTTCCTGTAAATGTGACGTGTGGTTTTCTGCAGCGATGCACAAAAAGCTTTTTGTCTTAAGTGCTTTTGTTAAAACTGCTTCATAAACACTTCTGTTCTGCCGGAGAGAGAACCGGAGCGGGCCGGCGGACCGGAACCCGGGGCCGCTGATGTCATGTGACGCGTTAATGCACATCCATAAAACATGGAGCCGAGGCCGGTCCAGCACTTCCTGGTTCACTTCATTAACTACTGTAAATACAGCTCCTGGAAAAACAGCTCGTCTAACCCATCACATCTCATTCTTACATTTCTCCTCATCAATAATACAACCTAATGTAACATAACATAATATTATATTATATAATAGAGTATAATATAACATAACATAACATAACATAACATAACATAACATAATATAATATAATATAATATAATATAATATATAATATAATATAACAATATATATAATAACAACAACAACAATAACAACAACAACATAATACTTAATAATAATTTATTCATATCACACTTTTCAAACCACAAAGTGTTTTACAGGATTAAAAAAGGACAAATAATAAAAAACAATAAAAAGAACATTTTGGTGGAAATATGAGAACAAATGTGCAACAGATGAAAGAAGAATAAATTAAAATAAATTAAAATCATTTGTAAATTATGAATATTATTGTATTATGTTGTTTTTATTATTTATTATGCACAGGTTAAGAACTTGTTTCACTTTTGGACTCGTCTCTGTATTTATGGTCTGTATGTTTATTCTGGGTTTTAGTTTCTCTGATTTCTTCACTCTGATTTGTTTTTAATTTGTTTAATTACTTAATTAGTATAATTATTAATCAATTTCATTCACTATTGTCAGAACTAACTATTTGTTCACAGTGATTTTCCTCAGAGACTCAAACAACTGACCATGAAACCTTGTTTGTACACGATCATGTTTTTATCGTACAACATCATAACATCAGGTGAGTTCTGCTCATTAGGTTCAGTGTGTTTACTTTATACAGTGATGATCCTCAGTGACAACACACACAGACACACACACACACACACACACACACACACACACACACACACACACACACACACACACACACACACACACACACACACAGCCGGAGGACAGTGTGTATGCTTTATTAATAGGTGACCTATGATGGATTCACATGCTGAGGTTGTCTGAACTCTTCGCTCTGACGTCGTGACCTGAGACAGACGATCTGTTCAGCCCTCGTTCACACGTCCACGTTCATGGTTCTGTTCATGGTTCTGTTCATGGTTCTGTTCTGTTCTTGTTCATGGTTCTGTTCTGTTCTCTGTGCTCCACTGAGGTTCTGTCATTAAGACGAATTCCTTCTCATGTATTACAGTTGGTGTCTGATCTGATTCTGGGTCAGTCTCGTCTCTGCACACAGAAAGTGCAGCAGGACTCCTCCGCTCTCCACTTCCCAGCGGAGATGTTGTGAAGTGACATCTCGTGGCGTGTGAGCTCGTCTGCGTGCAGCAGCACAGGAAGTTCACTTCTTTGTTCCTCGTTTTCCTGCGTCTGAGCAAATATCCCAGAGTTTGAGGCAAAGAGAGAAAAGCTGAGGTGAAGGTTTGCACTTCAGTTCCCTTCAGTCTCCAGGAGGAGCTCGGCCCGCAGGAGGAGCTCGGCCCGCAGGAGGAGCTCGGCCCGCAGGAGGAGCTCGGCCCGCAGGAGGAGCTCGGCCCGCAGGAGGAGCTCGGTCTCCAGGAGGAGCTCGGCCCGCAGGAGGAGCTCGGCCCGCAGGAGGAGCTCGGCCCGCAGGAGGAGCTCGGCCCGCAGGAGGAGCTCGGTCTCCAGGAGGAGCTCGGCCCGCAGGAGGAGCTCGGTCTCCAGGAGGAGCTCGGCCCGCAGGAGGAGCTCGGCCCGCAGGAGGAGCTCGGCCCGCAGGAGGAGCTCGGCCCGCAGGAGGAGCTCGGCCCGCAGGAGGAGCTCGGTCTCCAGGAGGAGCTCGGCCCGCAGGAGGAGCTCGGTCTCCAGGAGGAGCTCGGTCCGCAGGAGGAGCTCGGCCCGCAGGAGGAGCTCGGCCCGCAGGAGGAGCTCGGTCTCCAGGAGGAGCTCGGCCCGCAGGAGGAGCTCGGCCCGCAGGAGGAGCTCGGCCCGCAGGAGGAGCTCGGCCCGCAGGAGGAGCTCGGCCCCCAGGAGGAGCTCGGCCCGCAGGAGGAGCTCGGCCTCCAGGAGGAGCTCGGTCTCCAGGAGGAGCTCGGCCCGCAGGAGGAGCTCGGCCCGCAGGAGGAGCTCGGCCCGCAGGAGGAGCTCGGTCTCCAGGAGGAGCTCGGCCCGCAGGAGGAGCTCGGTCTCCAGGAGGAGCTCGGCCCGCAGGAGGAGCTCGGCCCGCAGGAGGAGCTCGGCCCGCAGGAGGAGCTCGGTCTCCAGGAGGAGCTCGGCCCGCAGGAGGAGCTCGGTCTCCAGGAGGAGCTCGGTCCGCAGGAGGAGCTCGGCCCGCAGGAGGAGCTCGGCCCGCAGGAGGAGCTCGGTCTCCAGGAGGAGCTCGGCCCGCAGGAGGAGCTCGGCCCGCAGGAGGAGCTCGGCCCGCAGGAGGAGCTCGGCCCGCAGGAGGAGCTCGGCCCGCAGGAGGAGCTCGGTCTCCAGGAGGAGCTCGGCCCGCAGGAGGAGCTCGGTCTCCAGGAGGAGCTCGGTCCGCAGGAGGAGCTCGGCCCGCAGGAGGAGCTCGGCCCGCAGGAGGAGCTCGGTCTCCAGGAGGAGCTCGGCCCGCAGGAGGAGCTCGGCCCGCAGGAGGAGCTCGGCCCGCAGGAGGAGCTCGGCCCGCAGGAGGAGCTCGGCCCGCAGGAGGAGCTCGGTCTCCAGGAGGAGCTCGGTCTCCAGGAGGAGCTCGGCCCGCAGGAGGAGCTCGGCCCGCAGGAGGAGCTCGGTCTCCAGGAGGAGCTCGGTCTCCAGGAGGAGCTCGGCCCGCAGGAGGAGCTCGGCCCGCAGGAGGAGCTCGGTCTCCAGGAGGAGCTCGGTCTCCAGGAGGAGCTCGGCCTCCAGGAGGAGCTCGGTCTCCAGGAGGAGCTCGGCCCGCAGGAGGAGCTCGGCCCGCAGGAGGAGCTCGGCCCGCAGGAGGAGCTCGGCCCGCAGGAGGAGCTCGGTCTCCAGGAGGAGCTCGGCCCGCAGGAGGAGCTCGGTCTCCAGGGAGCTCGGCCCGCAGGAGGAGCTCGGCCCGCAGGAGGAGCTCGGCCCGCAGGAGGAGCTCGGCCCGCAGGAGGAGCTCGGTCTCCAGGAGGAGCTCGGCCCGCAGGAGGAGCTCGGTCTCCAGGAGGAGCTCGGCCCGCAGGAGGAGCTCGGTCTCCAGGAGGAGCTCGGCCCGCAGGAGGAGCTCGGCCCGCAGGAGGAGCTCGGCCCGCAGGAGGAGCTCGGCCCGCAGGAGGAGCTCGGCCCGCAGAGGAGCTCGGTCTCCAGGAGGAGCTCGGCCCGCAGGAGGAGCTCGGTCCCAGGAGGAGCTCGGTCCGCAGGAGGAGCTCGGCCCGCCAGGAGGAGCTCGGCCCGCAGGAGGAGCTCGTCTCCAGGAGGCTCGCCCGCAGGAGGAGCTCGGCCCGCAGGAGGAGCTCGGCCCCAGGAGGAGCTCGGCCCGCAGGAGGAGCTCGGCCCGCAGAGGGCTGGTAGAGAGCTCGGTCCCAGGAGGAGCTCGGCCCGCAGGAGGAGCTCGGCCCGCAGGAGGAGCTCGGTCTCCAGGAGGAGCTCGGTCTCCAGGAGGAGCTCGGCCCGCAGGAGGAGCTCGGCCCGCAGGAGGAGCTCGGTCTCCAGGAGGAGCTCGGTCCTCCAGGAGGAGCTCGGTCCGCAGGAGGAGCTCGCCCGCAGAGGAGCTCGGTCTCCAGGAGGAGCTCGGTCTCTCCAGGAGGAGCTCGGCCCGCAGGAGGAGCTCGGCCCGCAGAGGGAGCTCGGCCCGCAGGAGGAGCTCGGCCCGCAGGAGGAGCTCGGCCCGCAGGAGGAGCTCGGCCCGCAGGAGGAGCTCGGCCCGCAGGAGGAGCTCGGCCCGCAGGAGGAGCTCGGCCCGCAGGAGGAGCTCGGTCTCCAGGAGGAGCTCGGTCTCCAGGAGGAGCTCGGTCTCCAGGAGGAGCTCGGCCCGCAGGAGGAGCTCGGTCTCCAGGAGGAGCTCGGTCTCCAGGAGGAGCTCGGTCTCCAGGAGGAGCTCGGTCTCCAGGAGGAGCTCGGTCTCCAGGAGGAGCTCGGTCTCCAGGAGGAGCTCGGTCTCCAGGAGGAGCTCGGCCCGCAGGAGGAGCTCGGCCCGCAGGAGGAGCTCGGTCTCCAGGAGGAGCTCGGTCTCCAGGAGGAGCTCGGCCCGCAGGAGGAGCTCGGTCTCCAGGAGGAGCTCGGCCCGCAGGAGGAGCTCGGCCCACAGGAGGAGCTCGGTCTCCAGGAGGAGCTCGGTCTCCAGGAGGAGCTCGGCCCGCAGGAGGAGCTCGGCCTCCAGGAGGAGCTCGGCCCGCAGGAGGCAGCGATCAATAACAACAATGGCCTCAGAGCCGAGAGGCTGCACAGCGGCGAGCGGTGATGGGAAGCGTTCTGCTGGAGAACCACCATTCTTCATGTTTCATGTAAATGATGGTTTAAACTCCACCGAGGAAAGTTTGCTGCAAACAGAACCCATGGTGACAACGTGGTTTTAACTATATATATATACATGTATATGGTCTTTATATACAGTCACTGATCCTCTTTATATACAGTCACTGATCATCTTTATATACAGTCACTGATCATCTTTATATACAGTCACTGATCATCTTTATATACAGTCACTGATGGTCTTTATATACAGTCACTGATGGTCTTTATATACAGTCACTGATCATCTTTATATACAGTCACTGATCATCTTTATATACAGTCACTGATCATCTTTATATACAGTCACTGATGGTCTTTATATACAGTCACTGATCCTCTTTATATACAGTCACTGATCATCTTTATATATAGTCACTGATCATCTTTATATACAGTCACTGATCATCTTTATATACAGTCACTGATCCTCTTATATACGTCACTGATCATCTTTATATACAGTCACTGATCATCTTTATATACAGTCACTGATCATCTTTATATACAGTCACTGATCATCTTTATATACAGTCACTGATCATCTTTATATACAGTCACTGATCATCTTTATATACAGTCACTGATCATCTTTATATACAGTCTACACCTCGGATAAGAAGATAATGCCTAATAACCCTGGCCTGATTCTCGTTGTTCTGCTTGTCCTTATTGTTGATGCACTTATTGGAAGTTGCTCTGGATAAAAGCTTCAGCTCAATGAGACGTAATGAAAACAGATTGTGAGTTTTACCCACACGTACTGAGCGTGTGCACGTGTTCATCAGCTGGACGGCCGCTCGGTAAACGTTTGTGACGGGGGGGGCAGTAAACACACACACTTTCCCTCCACATCTATGATTTACAGTCAGAGGAGGCTGAGCACACACACACACACACACACACACACACACACACACACACACACACACACACACACACACACACACACACACACACACACACACACACACACACACACACACAGAGATGTTGCTGTGTGGGCACAATGCCGTCATCATTTATTCATTGAGGCGTCGTCCTTAATGGAAAAGTGCAGATTAGAGACATCACAGTTTCACGAGTTCATTTAATGTATAGAAATGTTGTGTGTGGAGCAACCGGCCTTTCCACTGCAGCTTCACCCTGATGCACACGTGAAGAGGTCGAAGGTCACATGACACGGACTGAGCACAGTGTCATGTGACCTTCAACCCACCGAGTGTCAGAGCAGCGTTTACAGACACGTCGGAACCACCTGTGATTCCAGTCTCAAAACGACAGAGCCGATCTCAATCAGTTCCTCTGTCGAGTGAGTTATTTTATTTTTAAATTATTTAAAAAACTACATGTGACCTTTACTAATTTCATTGGTTAATAAAACTGCTAATATCAATGCTCCAAATGCTACTACTATCACTAATTCTGAAAATATCACTAATACTGATAATATTACAGTTGCTGTGATGTGAGCAGTAGCCAGAGGCCAACAACACTATTTCCTGTAGTCTCACTTAATGAGTCTGGTGCAGTGCAGCAGTAGTTGTGTCCAGTAGTTGTGTAGTTGTGTATTTTCTTTTCCTAAATAACTGATAACGAGCTGCAGCCAACACGTGTCATCCCGACGCTGTAGCTGCTGCGACCATCACCGACTCTGTCTCTGCTTGTTGCTTCTGAAACGAAGAAGCAGTGAAACAGAAACTGTGATTTGTACACACTGTCCAGCTGCGTGTCACCAGACGTTGATCCTTCCTCGTGTCTCAGAGCTGCCACCTGCGCTGCTGCCGGCCTGTTCAGTGCAGATGTGTGAAGGCAGCAGTTTCCTGTCTGCTTCTGTTTTGTCTCAGTAAATTGGCTGATTAGAAAGTGTTATGAACTGAGATTATTTCTTTGTGTGGGTTTATTGTGTCGGAGGGTTAGAAACATGTTGTGATAAGAAACTGTGGAAACCAACAAAGTTAACACTGGACCTACTTCAGCTCTGGTCCTGATAGAGAAACTACTTCTACAAGGAACGATGCAGGAGCATGTGTGTGTGAATAAACTGAACAGCAGGAGGTATAGGATAGCAGAGATATGGGCGTAAGGAGAGAGAGAGAGGATAGAGGAGATGAGAGGGATGTAGCGAGCAGATGCATAGGATAGAGCAGACGAGATCAGGATGCGACTCGACTCATTAGCTCTACCTACTGCTCCGACCTCTTCTCCTCTCTCTCGCTCTCTCGCACTCTCGTCTCTCTCTCTCTCTCTCTCGCTCTCTCTCCTTTCTTTGCTCTTCTCTCCTGCTCTCTCTTCTCTCTCTCCTCTCTCTCTCGTTTCTCTCGTTCTCTCGCTCCTCTCTCCTCTTTCTGTCTCTCCTCTCTCTCGCTCTCTCTCCTCTCTTCTCTTCTCATCTCTCTCATCTCTCTCCTTCTCCTGTTCGCTCTCTTCTCTCTCTCTCCTTCTCTCTCTCCTCCGTCTCCTCTTTCTCTTCCCCTCTCCCTGCCCCAACCCTCTCCGAGTCGCTGCTTCTCTCTCCTCACACACTCCAACCAGACAGACCGAGGACACAGACCGAGGACACTGACAGACCGAGGACACAGACCCGAGGACACTGACCGAGGACACTGAGTGACGCAGGCGCCGGTGGGTGTGAGTCTGTCTCCGGGCTCAGGTGGATCTGTGGCGGGTCTCGGTGTGGATGGGATTACACCGGTTGTTCCGTGTGTCCTGTCGGTGCTGCGGCTGGAGGAGGAACTATGCGGCAGCGGAGCTCCCCGGTGTTGTCCCCGGTCCTGCCCCCGGTCCTGTCCCCGGGGCTCCCGGTGCTCCCGGTGCTCCCGGTGCTCCCGGTGCTCCCGGTGCTCCCGGTGCTCCCGGTGCGGCTCCTGCTGCTGCCGCTGCTGCTCGTCGGGCTCTGCAGCGGCACAAGTTTCCCAAGTAACATCAACATAGGTGAGTGAGCTGCATGTTCACACTCATACACACATATTCATATTCATATTCATATGCATGTACAGTTACAGAAGCTGGAACACCCGGTCTTTGTTTATTTTGAGTGTCTTTCACATTTTAAACTCATAGTTTGTACAAAATATTTATATATTTCTGTTTTTTTTATATACACAGAAAGATTCTCTGAACTCCAATATTTCTGTACTCTGATATATTTAGATTTCTTCATATAATATATCGAGTACCAGTTATTTTTCATACCTCAGTTCTCATCACCAGTAAAAGCGATGAATCATACAACTGGTTTCTATAATAATCTGTGATAATGGCAGAATATTGCTGTTTGATTTACACTTTGTTGATATTCCCACTCAGCGGTGGTATTAACGCCCGTAGCAGGGATTTCCTGTGAGTTACAGTATATTAATATTCATATATTCATGTAGTGACTTTCACTCTGACATGTTTCTCACGACTCACGAGTAGGAGATTCTCAGTTCAGGTGAAAGTACACACATATTTACAGGATCTGGATCAGCACCACGGACAGAGACTGTAGATCTGCTCTAATTAATAAATGGGATTTTTCTGTCAAATAATATCTATTATTGTGTGTGTGTGTGTGTGTGTGTGTGTGTGTGTGTGTGTGTGTGTGTGTGTGTGTGTGTGTGTGTGTGTGTGTGTGTGTGTGTGCGTGTGTGTGTGTGTTTCTTCCTTTGTCTACTGTTACTACCTGGGCTACACATGAATAACATGATTTACAGTTTGACTCTTTTATTCTCAGGATTTATTTCCACATGAGAAACTAATGATTATTTTCTCTATTATTTGATCATGAAGTGTTTCGTGTTAGATTCTCTCCGTTTCTCTGAGTCGGAGTCTAACCCTCTGAACTGTCATATACGACAAAGAAAACCAGAAACATCCCATTTGAGAAACTGGAGCCACTCGTTGATTTTGAGTGAAACAGTGAATTAGCGTATCAGCTGCAGATCATGGATCTCTTGTGTTCCCTGCTCGTGTTCCCTGCTCGTGTTCCCTGCTCGTGTTCCCTGCTCGTGTTCCCTGCTCGTGTTCCCTGCTCCCGTCGTGGTCGTGCTGCTCCGGAGCTCCTCTGGTGAAACCCCTGGCGTATCTTGACTTTCTCACGGCTCCTGTAATGTTTCCTCTGGGATGGTGCAGGATTTGGAGACTGGTGCAGCCTCTGAATATTACTTTGAACATTTCAGAGATATTCCTCCAGATGAGCTGAAGCTCCGTCTCCTCGCTCCGCTCTGACTCTGCTGCAGCGTCGCTCCTCCTCTGCTTTCTCCACATGCAGCAACCAAACAGGAAATGAAATCGCTCCTTTACAGCCGAGAGATGAGAAAACAACGTACGTATACAGTGAATCTCGCAAGTTACTGGAAGATGTTCGTACTAGAACTACTAACGTACAGACTAAGATGTAATAGAGATACAGACTACGAACTTAAAAGTACAGAGTACATAACGAGACTTAAGAGACGTAAGACATACGAGACTAAGAGACTAACGAGACGTAAAGAGACGTAACGAGACATTAAGAGAAGTACAGAGACGTTGAGAGACATAACGAGACATAACGAGACATAAAGAGACGTAAAGAAACATAACGAGACGTAAAGAGACATAACGAGACGTAAGAGAATACGAGACGTAAGAGACTACGAGACGTACAGAGACATACGAGACGTACAGAGATATAACGAGACGTAAAGAGACTAACGAGAACTAACGAGACGTAAAGAACATAACGAGACGTACGAGATAAAGAACAAGAACGTACAGAGACATAACGAGACTACAGAGACTAACGAGACGTACAGAGACTATAACGAGACGTAAAGAGACATAACGAGACGTACAGAGATATAACGAGACGTAAAGAGACATAACGAGACGTACAGAGATATAACGAGACGTAAAGAGACATAACGAGACGTACAGAGATATAACGAGACGTAAAGAGACATAACGAGAACATAACGAGACGTACAGAGATATAACGAGACGTAAAGAGACATAACGAGACGTACAGAGACATAACGAGACATAAAGAGACGTAAAGACATGTAAAGAGACATAACGAGACATTAAGAGACATAACGAGACATAAAGAGACATAACGAGACATTAAGAGAAGTACAGAGACGTTGAGAGACGTTGAGAGAAATAACGAGACGTAAAGAGACATAACGAGACGTACAGAGACGTACAGAGACGCACAGAGACGTACAGAGACGTAACGAGACGTACAGAGACGTAACGAGACGTACAGAGACGTAAGAGACGTACAGAGACGTACAGAGACGTAACGAGACGTACAGAGACGTACAGAGACGTACAGAGACGCACAGAGACGTACAGAGACGTAACGAGACGTACAGAGACGTACAGAGACGTACAGAGACGCACAGAGACGTACAGAGACGTAACGAGACGTACAGAGACGTACAGAGACGTACAGAGACGCACAGAGACGTACAGAGACGTACAGAGACGTAACGAGACGTACAGAGACGTACAGAGACCTTCAGTGTGATAATATTCTGCTGCAGTTTCCTGTCAGCTTGAAACTCTCCTGCAGCTCGTTCACCTGCAGCTCGTTCACAGCGTCTGACGCCAGCGAGCATCAGCATCAGACGTCTGTGTGGATGTGTGAATTGAGTCAGTGAGAACGTCTGTCAGAGCTTCAACACTTTGAACAGCTGGTGAATGAATCATATAATATTCCAATAATATCCTTATAACACCCACATACTATAGTGTTTGCTGTTTGCCAGGAACATGTAGAAAAACCTACTACTTACAGCCCCAACTTTTAAAATTACAATACTATGTTTTTATATAGCTGGTCAATCAGAGCAGACTGGGCTTTACAGGAGGGGGGGGGGGGGGTCTTAAAGAGACAGGAGCTAAAACCAGGTGTTTGAGACAGAGGCTGAAGAGAGGAGCTGCAGCGATGGACACCCACACAACCATGGAGCCTCAGATATCTGACATTAAACAACATTGATGCTGAATGAGAAAATGAAAACGGTCGAACTGAAAGTATCAAAGACTTGAGTCTTGACTTGAGTGTAACATCAGAATCAAACCCTGAACTCATCTGTTGTGCTTTTCTTCTTCTGTGTTTCAGGAGGCCTGTTCCCCACCGGCTCCCACGAGTACGAGGTGTTTCGTTTCGCGCTGGCGCAGCATCAGGACGTCCCCAAGTTGGTGCCACAGGTGGACATGGTGGACACGGGGAGCAGCTTCGCTATGACCTACGCCTGTAAGTTCAGTGAAGTCTCAATATGAACCAGAAGCTGCAGGTGTTGGCAACAGGAAGTTGGGATTTATCGTCAGTTTCTCTGTTGTTCACGTCCTGTGTATCTTCAGTTGGTGGTGAATTAACATTTTGGTCGTGTGGTTATTTGAAGTGTAAGATGATCCCAGGTCTGTGTGAGCGTCCTGCAGGTCTGTGTGGACGCTCCCATCGCGGTTCAGTGCATCGTTCCTCCATCATCCAGACTTCATTGAGCAGAGTTGGGATTAAAGGAGAATAGAAGCTGTAAAGAGCCGACAGCAGCAGTAAATGGCCTCTGGCTCCAGGGAACGTTCAGCACCGTGAAGCAGCTTCAGGGAACAAAACGCTGACCTCGTTTCCTTCTGTATAAAACGACCACAGTTACCTGCCACCCTCATTACACCTGTGTACAATCTGCACTCCGTTATTAAACTGGGGTTTAAGGACAGACCCCCCCCCCATCGCTGCAGCTCCTCGTTCCAGCCGGTTCGAAGATAAAGACAGATTCTGGAACATCAAGAGTATTTTCTTAAACACGTATTTCTTCCACAGCAACGATAACAACGACTCAGCTGCCGTAGTGACAACACGTGTATCGTAACGTAGCGTCCATCCGCCACCTGGCTGCGATAGGGGGCGTGGCCAACCAGCTGCTCAGTGTGTATGACGTCACAATGATGAGGACACGGATCTGATCTTCAGTGGTGTCTGTCTTTACCTCAGACTTTGAACTTTTGAACTTTGCACAGTCACAGGAAACATGTAAAGAAACACTGAGAAGACATCACACGTCTCCTGTAAATGGGACATTTTGAATCTTTACATTTCTTCCCACATTCAAATCCGTCTTTGTGCGAATTTGAAATAGAAAGTGAGAGAAAGTGACGGCGCTGCTGCAGACCACCGGGGGAGCGGGGGGGCGGGGGGGCGAGGGTTGTTGCTGCAATAATAAACACATCCTATTGTGAAGGAACCCAAACGGAACCGGGGCGCTTTGGCAAAACGACACGATGTCGCATTCACGCCAGAGAATCAGACTGAAACGACTGGAGGCGACTGAAAGGAAGAGAGATGTGGATTGAATGGAGAGGGGGGGGGGGGGGGGGGGGGGGGAGGGAGAGAGAGAGAGAGAGAGAGAGAGAGAGAGAGAGAGAGAGAGAGACAGAGAGAGAGAGAGAGAGAGAGAGAGAGAGAGAGAGAGAGAGAGAGAGAGGAGAGAGAGAGAGCATCTCATTCTAATAGAGCATGTAAGAGGGATTTGAATGGAGCTCTAACCTGAGTCACCTCATGTTAACACAGAGTCAGACTCTGCTGACAGGTTTCACACACACACACACACAGACACACACACACACACACACAGAAAGACCACACACACACACACACACACACACACACACACACACACAGAAAGACCACACACACACAATACAAATCAGGTGTTATCATTTGATTCGTTTGGGAAGTTATGATTTAAACTCTGATGTTACTGTTTTGCCGCTGACAGGCAGGAACCAGTTTAAAGCAGGAGTGAAGCAGACAAGACGATAACAAACTACGTCTGTGATCAAATACAGAAATGATGAGGACATATGGAAACATTCGATATTTTTATGTACGTGTGATATCAGGAGATCGTAGAGTCAGAACAGACCACACGTTGCTGAGAGGAGGAGCTTGAGACTGACTTCCTGGGACGTGAACGTAAACAAACATGGCGTCCAAAGCGATGGCGTCTTTCTTCTGTTTTACTTACGACACAACATTCCTCTTTCTCTCCAGAGCGCTGTCTGCTGTGCTCCTATTGGTCAGTGACATAGAGGTGACACAACCTGCTGTGGAGGTTTTAACATGATGTTGCTCGTGTCTCTGTCTGGAAGTGGTGACCCAGATGTGGCGTCTGTTGTCTGACGCACAAAACAAGATGAAACGACAGATTGTTTCCAAACCCACATCTCTCTGGCGGAGGCTGACGTCATTTCACCTCGACCGCATCACCGCTCGGAAAAACGTGAATGAAACTGTCGTCAAACGGGTTCATTTCCTGTTTTCTGTGGAGGAGCTCGTGTGTAGAAAATAACACGTGTTCTCTGAGAGACTGAAAGAGAACGAAATGAAAACTCGGCACAAACAGCCGAGGATTAAAAATGAAGACGGGGGAGATTTGTAAAACTACATCTACATCTTCATCAAAGTGTGACCACCGAGCAGCAGCTGCACGAGAGGCAGCGAGCGAACATTTAAAGAGCTGAAGACGAGAGGGGGAGGAGGGAGGGAGGGAGGGAGGGAGGGGGAAATTAAATGGTGTTTCTCCTCTGTCTCACTGCCAGGACTTCCCTTATCAGGAGGGTACAGACTGAGGCGACACGACCCCCCGCTCCCTCCCTGTAGTTTGTGTTATTTATTGTTTATTGGTGTAGAAAATAAAAAATAAAGTGTTGGAGAGATTGAGGCGGGAGAAAGAGAAGAGAGAGAGAGGAAAGAGAAGGAGAGAGAGAGAGAGAGGAGAGAGAGAGAGAGAGAGAGAGAGAGAGAGAGAGAGAGAAGAGAGAGAGAGAGAGAAGAGAGAGAGAGCAGAAGGGGAGAGAGATGAGAGAGAGGAGTAGTAGAGAGAGAGAGAGTGAGAGTGGAGAGAGTGGAGGAGAGTAGGACGAGAGAGGGAGGAGAGAGACAGAGGAGACTAAGAGACAGAGAGAGAGAGAAGAAGGAGAGAGAGAGATCTAGAGAATGAGCAGGTGGAGGTGGGAGGAGAGAGAGAGAGAGGAGAGGAGGAGGGAGAGAGAGCTGGTGGGTTTCTGGTGACACTTCGCCCTTCAGGACTCACTTGTAGTTTCACGCTCAGTTGAACGCCTGAAATGTGAATTGAGGATAAAGTGCAGCCTTTAAAAAAATGTTGGCCTGGAAAGACGTTTATCTTCAGAAACATAATTTACTGAATAATGAGGAAGAGGAAGAGTCGGTGTTCAGATACGAGCAGCGGAGAAAAAGGGATTACTGGCAATTAATAATCCTAATCTCTCCGTTTCATGTCGGACAAACAGGAGCAAGATCAGATAAACGAAAAGAGAGGAAATAGACGGTGTGTGTGTGTGTGTGTGTGTGTGTGTGTGTGTGTGTGTGTGTGTGTGTGTGTGTGTGTGTGTGTGTGTGTGTGGCTCTGACGACGGTTGATGGAGAAAATCGTCATCACAGTTAAATCAATGGATTCGGCCTCATTTCTAGAGTCAATACATCTTTTACTTTTTCCTCACAAGACTTAAATGGTAATAAAAAAAAAAACTTTTCTGAGACAAGTTAAACTTTGACGTCTCTATTTTTGAACCAAGCTTCATCTGTTAGTTCTGGTTCCACATTGTTATTTAGGGACTAAAGAGTCGTACGTCCTGTGGTCATCACCTACGTGGGCGGAGTCTACCTGTACTGGACTCTGATTGGTTTGTAGACGGCGTCTGACGTGGGCGTGTTGTCAGTGGGGGGGGGGGTGGTAGTCTTTCTGTTTGAATGGAGGAAATTAATGAAGCTTCATTTGGTTGCCATGGTGACATGTTGCTATCACTAGCAGCATCAGTACTCCACAGTACTACAGTACTCCACAGTACTCCACAGTACTCCAGTACTCCAGTACTCTGCAGTACTCCGCAGTACTCCGCAGTACTCCACAATACTACAGTACTACACAGTACTCCACAGTACTCCACAGTACTACAGTACTCCACAGTACTACAGTACTACACAGTACTCCACAGTACTACACAGTACTACAGTACTCCACAGTACTACAGTACTACAGTACTCCACTAGTTCAGATGCACCACATGAACGCCCTCGTGGTTCAAACATTATATCGTCGGAGGTGAAGACTGCAGCTGCTTCTTCTTCTATTGTTTAATTCTGTCTCTACTTCCTGTGATTGGTCCAAAGGTCCAAACTCTCCAACAAAGTATTTTCACTGCAGATGAACAGAACCAGGTTCAGTTGGATCCAGACCCAGAACACCTCTTCTGCTCTGAGGAACCTTTCACACCTGATGTTCAGGTTCAGACTGAACTGAAGAGCCTGAAGCTCTGAACCCAACCAGGTGTGAACGAGTCCTCAGTCAGGTGATTAGTGTCGACAGTGATCTGTCCCCATACGACGTTAAGCCTCTGAAGAACCTGGTGATTTAACATCAGAGAAGCTGTCGGCTGATGGATCAGTAAACTTTAGACTAAGCTTCAAAGTAGAAACTGATGAAATAACCTCAGGAGCTTTGTCCTCGTCCTGTAGCCGAGGATTCAGCCTCTGACAGAGGTTTCTGTCCATGAACCGGTCTTGGTGCCGTTAAAGCCGGTGTTCACGCCTCGTTGCCAACTGAAGACTCGGCTTCACTCGGTCGTCTTCTCCTGCTGTACAATAAGTGCTGGGTGGTTTGTGCGGCTGATTTGTCGTCTCGGAGTGAATTGTGTGTAAATCTCTGTGGACGAGTGGAATGTAAATGTAGACATGGAGACAACAGAGACAACGTTCAGACAGATGGGATTTATATCTGCAACTGATGGGGAAGCTTCTGTGTGTGTGTGTGTGTGTGTGTGTGTGTGTGTGTGTGTGTGTGTGTGTGTGTGTGTGTGTGTGTGTGTGTGTGTGTGTGTGTGTGTGTGTGTGTGTGTGTGTGTCAGAGCTGCAATTCTCAGCAGGAGATTATTGCGATGATGCCTGGGAGGCAGCAGTTGCCTCAATGACTTTAGACGCCATGTGAATGTGTGCTGCAGATTGGTGTGTGTGTCTGTGTGTGTGGTGAACGGTGCTTCACCCTGAGGAAAGCAGCCATTTAATCTATTATTCAGCATCTCTACTAAACACATTAATTAGAGCCTCAGGTTGAGACTCGCTGCCACTCAACTCTCTGGAGCTGGGATCTGTGCACCTGGAAATAAAACATCTCTGAGTCGTTCTCTATCCTAAAAGTTTAGGGAGATTTTGTGTTTGTTGTTTACTGTGGACGTGTGGACGAGGTTTCTAACACGTGACGGACGTGAAGCTGGAAGAACACAAACATCTCAGGATGAAGAAGAGGAGCCGTACACGTAGAAGACGAAGACGTCCACTTGGAAACACGAGGAGGTTCCAGATCTTCTGGTGCTGAGGGCCGACGCCGGTGTGGACGAGCTGTAAACAACAACACTGATCTTTCCACAGCAGAGTTTATACGTCATGTCCGACCTCCTGCTGCTCTACAGGCTCCGCCCCTGCTGCTCTACAGGCTCCGCCCCTCGCCTGGATGTTCCCACATGTTCCTGTTGGTGTGAACGAGTCGGACCCGACAACCTGCTGCTGCTGCTTCACAGGACAAACACAGACTCCGTAGAAAGTCTGGACACCACTGTGACATCCCAGTTCATATAGAGAGATGGTCCATAACGAGGTCATCAAGACGACCCAGATAAAGAAATGTCTGAGGAGCCAGAGTCTCTGCTCTCTTCACTGTATTGTCTGTGACCTCTGACCTGTGACTGACAGCGATCACAGGCTTCAGGCTGAATCTTCAGCATCTGTCGCTTCACATAAAACAAATATAAACGTCACTGTCGAGCGTTTGATGCCGGAGTTGCAGCTCATTCTGTTTCTGACCCGACTGGATGTCACACTGAGGAAGTGTTGGCAACGTGACGGGAACACTGAGTGACAGAGGGAAACAGTGACCTGTTCATCGGAGGCGTGTCTCGACCGTAAAGAGCCACGGGTCCTCGTGGACGAAGGCGATGGAGGATTATTAGACGTCCTGGTAATTACCCGCTGATACCCTGAATCCTCCCGTCCTTTACTCTGTTTCCAAAGCTCAGACAGACATGTGCTGCGGAGCGGACAGATGGACGGACGTGTCAGGATGAACGGCTCTGTGGGTGTATGTGGTCTCAGCTGTGGGCCCCGTGGCGCCTGTCATCGTCTCTGGGCTGTGTTTAAATAAAGCTCTGTCTAAAAGCCTCAGGTGGGGAGCAGCGAGATGTGGGTACGAGACGAGGTCATCAAACATCAGTGCTGAGTATTTATGGATTAATAATGATCCATTAGAGGCTGATCGCAGAGAAGGTTTGATTTAAAAACTCATTTATCAGCTTTATTTTATTGTCTTTAAGAAGAAAAACGAGACATGATCAGTCGGACCAGAGTTACAGTTCAAGTTCAGTGTCAGGACGAGAAGGAGCTGCTGCCAGAAGATCTTGGTGGTTGAAGGACAAAGGTCAAGGTCGTTCAGTTCTTGTGGATGTTTTAGGAGATAAGTTTTTCACATCTGGAGAGAGAGTGTCGTGATATCAAGGTTCCGCCCCCATTCCGTCTCATACACCCCCTCAACCAATCCTGAGTCAGTGTCAGCTGTCAATCATGTCGTCTGCCTGTTTTTATATCATCAAATAACTAAACGTGAATCATGTTTGATGAAGCTGTAGTTGATTAATTTATATATATGTATAAGTTTAGTTTAGTTTAGTCAAATCAATCAGGTTCTTTGATTCATTCACATTAATCCAACATGAAGAAAACACACCAAAGTAAACGTTCCTTTACTTTGGAACTTTTTACGTCACTTTGATTAAAACCTTAAAATGTGTTTGAGCCATAAAACCATTTTCACACAGAACGATCAGAAAGAGAAGAACCAGCTCCAACGGGACGAGTTCAGCACAGGAAGCAGCTCACAGGTCACAGGTCACAGACCGACGTCAGTTCATGTGTTAATAACTTCAATTAGAAATCACTTCATCGGATCATCCGGTGTCGGACGTCTGATCTCGACCTAAACACAAATAACTACAAAGAATCTTGAGCTCAAAGCATCTGTCGAGTCTCCGCCGCCCGAACGTCTTAGATGAGGCCTGACGTCCCAGTGGGACAGCAGCGCTAATGCTACGAGACAGATACCTCGTTAGCATGATGGCGTCTGCCTGAGGGCAAACGTCTATTGTTAGCATGATAGCACGGCCCCAGAGGGAGCGGTTATTTCCAGTGCTAGCCTGCTCAGGGGAATCGTTGTTAGCATGTGAGTGTTAGCCACGGGGACACTGAGAGTAAACATGTGGCTCATTCCAGTTTCACTGACCGGAACAAATGGGTTTCTTTTCTTTTTAGTCTGAATTTGATTTAGTTTATTTTCTATTTGACTTCTTCATCTAATATCATTATTTGTATGACAGTCAATCAAATCATCAAGTCCCGATTAAAGTAAAAATTCATTTCCAGGATGAAACTTAATTGTTAATTCCTCAACATCCTGGTATTTTCTCTAAATCTCCGTCTTTTCTCTTTCACTGTTTGATGACTCATCCCCTCAGGGACGTTTCCTCATTCTGTGTCCAATCAGAAAGCTTCATGGCGGTTAGTGACCGCCGCACAGGGACCTACACGCCACCTTCCTCGGTTCAACCCGCTGGCGTAGACGAAGGTGGTGGCGAGACGTCCTGGACACGAGAGAGAGAAGTCGTCATGACGTCATGTGGAGCTGCTGGTTACAGTCGACTCAACCAAACAGCTGATGTTACACATAAAAAACCAAGGGGCTTTAAATATGTCCAACTTCAACTCTGTTGCTAGGCAACAGCAATATGACAGCTCATGTCTCATCTGCTAACATGGAGGGGGCAGGGTTTATGACCTGTGCTGCAACCAGCCTCCAGGGGGCGATCAAGACACTTTGGCTTCACTTTGGGAGTTTTCATGTCGTCAGAGAAACATGACTGATTGACAGGTGTCTCGGCCTCTCACATTCAGATGGTTTCGTGTTCTGTTTTGTCCAAACGATGATTTTCCGGTGGATGCCACCGACACTGCGGACGTGTTTTTATTCAGTCTAAATCCCTGTTTGCTCAAAGGAGCATAAAATAGGACAGTGATTTACAGGAGGACTCGCGGTGCCTCAGCAGCGAGTCTTATTTTGTCTTAGGACTTAATCCCCGACTGTGAACGAGCTCTGCACGGAGAGTAATTTGATTAAAGTCATTGTGTGTTCAGGGATTTACGCGTTGAAGCCTTTTGTGAGAAACAGGGAGCCGCACTTCATCAGCCACACAGCAGAACGTGTTCCTGTCTGACACCCAGAGAAGACAACTTCATCACCGCACTGAGATCTGACTCTCGTTGCCTTCAGAGCAAAAAACTAATGACGGATATTTGGAGAAAATCAGACCTGGACGTGAACTTTATCTGACTTCTGGTTTGTTTGGTGACCTGGAGTTCAGAGCAAATGAAAAGCAAGTGGAGCTTGAAAACAAGACAGAGGACATCAGTGAAAACAGATGAAGGACAGAAGGTGGAAGAGGAGGTGGAGGATGGAGGGATGAAAAGAGAGAGAGACAGGGATGATCAAAAATACACAAATCCAGATTTCACTTTTGTTTCTCTCCCGAAGGACGTTTGGTTTGGAGGCAGGAATCGAACTCGCAGGTCACTGGAAGATGCTGATGACAGGGAACCGCGATGGCTCACGATGTTTCCATGGGAACCGCGATGTCTCACGATGTTTCCATGGGAACAGCGATGTCTCACGATGTTTCCATGGGAACAGCGATGTCTCACGATGTTTCCATGGGAACCGCGATGGCTCACGATGTTTCCATGGGAACCGCGATGTCTCACGATGTTTCCATGGGAACAGCGACAGGATTCTAAAGAAGAAGCCAAACACAATTTACGTAGTTTTAAATGCACGATTTGTAAAATGTTGCTTTGAGTTACTAACTAATAAAAACTTAAGAGAACATGTCAATGAAGAAAATATCAATTGACCCATTCGACGGCATGACAGCTTCAAATAGTAAAGCTAAACCATCTGGATCGCCCCCTGGTGGCTGGCTGCAGTACAGGTCATACCCCCCCTCCATGTTAGCAGATGGGACATGAACCAAACTAAAAAATCAAAGTAAACGTTAAATAAATGTTTGTAAAGATGTTTCTGTCGTTTCAGGTCGTTCTCATCTCACTGATGTTTGTTCAAGTGTTTCTGATCAGTTTGGTTTGAACCAGTTATTTGATGATATAAAAACAGGCTGAGTTTCAGATTCTTAGTAGAGGATTTTTCTCCATTTTACTTTTTTATATCAACATCTTTGGGGTTTGGACAAAACAAGACGTTGGAGAACTTTTGCTCTGGCGACTTGTCCGTCCTCGAGATCCGATGATTCATGAAGAAACTGTTGTAAAGATGAATCTTCTCTCTTTCCTCCCTCTGTTTCTCCTCCCTCTGTTTCTCCACCCTCTGTTTCTCCACCCTCTGTTTCTCCTCCCTCTGTTTCTCCACCCTCTGTTTCTCCACCCTCTGTTTCTCCACCCTCTGTTTCTCCTCCCTCTGTTTCTCCACCCTCTGTTTCTCACCCTTGTTTCTCCTCCCTCTGTTTTCCACCCTCTGTTTCTCCTCCCCTCTGTTTCTCCCACCTCTGTTTCTATTTTCTCCCCTCTGTTTCTCGTCCCCTCTGTTTCTCCTCCCTCTGTTTCTCCCTCTTTCTCTCTCCTCGTTTTCTCCCCTGTTTCTCCACCTCTGTTTCTCCACCCTCTGTTTCTCCTCCTCTGTTTCTCCACCCTCTGTTTCTCCACCTCTGTTTACTCTTCCACCCTCTGTTTCTCCACCCTCTGTTTGTCTCCACCCTCTGTTTCTCCACCTCTGTTTCTCCTCCACTTGTTTCACCTTGTTCTCCCCTCTGTTTCTCCACCTCTGTTTCTCCCCCTCTGTTTCTCCTCCCTTTCTCCCTCGTTCTCACCCTCTGTTTCTCCACCCTCTGTTTCTCTCTCACCTCTGTTTCTCTCCCTCTGTTTCTCACCCTCTGTTCTCCCCTCTGTTTCTCACCCTCTGTTTCTCTCTCTGTTTCTCCACCCTCTGTTTTCTCTCACCTCTGTTTCTCCACCCTCTGTTTCACTTTCCTCCCTCTGTTTCTCACCCTCGTTTCTCCCTCTGTTTTCCACCTCTGTTTCTCCCCTCTGTTTCTCCTCTGTTTCTCACCCTCTGTTTCTCACCCTCTGTTTCTCCACCCTCTGTTTCTCCTCCCTCTGTTTCTCCCCCTCTGTTTCTCCACCCTCTGTTTCTCCCCTCTGTTTCTCCTACCCTCTGTTTCTCCCCCTCTGTTTCTCCCCTCTGTTTCTCCACCCTCTGTTTCTCCACCTCTGTTTCTCCCCTCTGTTTCTCCCCCTCTGTTTCTCCCCTCTGTTTCTCCTCCCTCTGTTTCTCCACCCTCTGTTTCTCCCCCTCTGTTTCTCCACCCTCTGTTTCTCCCCTCTGTTTCTCCTCCCTCTGTTTCCTCCCTCTGTTTCTCCACCCTCTGTTTCTCCACCCTCTGTTTCTCCACCCTCTGTTTCTCCACCCTCTGTTTCTCCACCCTCTGTTTCTCCCCCTCTGTTTCTCCACCCTCTGTTTCTCCACCTCTGTTCTCTCCCTCTGTTTCTCCACCCTCTGTTTCTCCTCCCTCTGTTTCTCCACCCTCTGTTTCTCCACCCTCTGTTTCTCCTCCCTCTGTTTCTCCACCCTCTGTTTCTCCACCCTCTGTTTCTCCTCCCTCTGTTTCTCCACCCTCTGTTTCTCCACCCTCTGTTTCTCCACCCTCTGTTTCTCCTCCCTCTGTTTCTCCACCCTCTGTTTCTCCACCCTCTGTTTCTCCTACCCTCTGTTTTCACCCTCTGTTTCTCCTCCCTCTGTTTCTCCACCCTTCTGTTTCTCCCCCTCTGTTTCTCCACCCTCTGTTTCTCCACCCTCTGTTTCTCCACCTCTGTTCTACCCTCTGTTTCTCCACCCTCTGTTTCTCCACCCTCTGTTTCTCCACCCTCTGTTTCTCCACCCTCTGTTTCTCCACCCTCTGTTTCTCCTCCCTCTGTTTCTCCTCCCTCTGTTTCTCCTCCCTCTGTTTCTCCACCCTCTGTTTCTCCACCCTCTGTTTCTCCACCCTCTGTTTCTCCACCCTCTGTTTCTCCCTCCCTCGTTTCTCCCCTTGTTTCTCCTCCCTTGTTTCTCCACCCTCTGTTTCTCCCCTCGTTTCTCCACCTCTGTTCTCCCCCTCTGTTTTATCTTTCTCACCCTCTGTTTCTCCACCCTCTGTTTCTCCCCCTCGTTTCTCCACCCTCTGTTTCTCCCCTCTGTTTCTCCCCTCTGTTTCTCACCCTTGTTTCTCCACCCTCTGTTTCTCCTCCCTCTGTTTCTCCACCTCTGTTTCTCCACCCTCTGTTTCTCCCCCTCTGTTTCTCCACCCTCTGTTTCTCACCCTCTGTTTCTCCTACCCTCTGTTTCTCTCCCTCTGTTTCTCCACCCTCTGTTTCTCCTCCCTCTGTTTCTCCACCCTCTGTTTCTCCCCTCTGTTTCTCCTCCTCTGTTTCTCCACCCTCTGTTTCTCCCCCTCTGTTTCTCCACCCTCTGTTTCTCCTCCCCTCTGTTTCTCCACCCTTGTTCTCTCTCTCCCTCTGTTTCTCCTCCCTCTGTTTCTCCTCCCTCTGTTTCTCCACCCTCTGTTTCTCCTCCCTCTGTTTCTCCACCCTCTGTTTCTCCTCCCTCTGTTTCTCCTCCCTCTGTTTCTCCTCCCTCTGTTTCTCCTCCCTCTGTTTCTCCTCCCTCTGTTTCTCCTCCCTCTGTTTCTCCTCCTCTGTTTCTCCACCCTCTGTTTCTCCACCCTCTGTTTCTCCTCCTCTGTTTCTCCACCCTCTGTTTCTCCTCCCTCTGTTTCTCCTCCCTCTGTTTCTCCACCCTCTGTTTCTCCTCCCTCTGTTTCTCCACCCTCTGTTTCTCCACCCTCTGTTTCTCCTCCCTCTGTTTCTCCTCCCTCTGTTTCTCCTCCCTCTGTTTCTCCTCCCTCTGTTTCTCCACCCTCTGTTTCTCCACCTGTCCCAGTCTGCTCCCAGTTCTCCAAGGGCGTGTACGCCATCATGGGCCTGTACGACCGGCGGACGGTCAACATGCTGATGTCCTTCTGCGGCTCCCTGCACGTCTGCTTCGTCACGCCGTCTTCCCCGTTCAGACCAACAACCAGTTCGTCCTGCAGCTGCGTCCTCAGCTGCAGGAGCCGCTCATGGCTCTGCTGGAGCAGTTGGACTGGAGCAGGTTCGTCTACATGTACAGCTCCGACTCAGGTGAGGACACACTCATCAGTCTCTCGCCTGTCACCGTCAAAGGAAGAGGTCTTTGTGTAACAGATGCAAAGAACAGGATGAAGTCAAACGAGTCTCTGAATATGTTGATGGTGTTTGTCAGGAAAGCCTCAGACCCAGGTCTCCGTCCTCTGCTGCCTGTCAAACAAACAAACATCTTCACCCCGTGAATCCCTCAGTCGGCTGCAGTCTCCTCCTGCGGCCTGTGATCTGATGTTGGTCGTTGGTTTGACAGTCGGTGGCTGACTGTCTGATCTTATTGCTTCTTACATCTGCCCAGGAAGCCTCGTGTGGGTCTATCTGGTGTAATAATACCTAACCGTCTTCCTCGGCGGTGCCGTCTGTCTAATGTCACTGCTCCTCAACATCTGTGGAGGAGATGTTTGCTGTTTGTCAGAGGCGGAGGAGGTTTCCAGAGACCAGGAGCTTAAAACGTAAAAACAGTCTCAGAGATCAGAGAAGAGAAGGTGACGCTACATGTGCTTTGATTTTACTTTTATTTTATACAAAACAACAACTTTCACAAAATGTTTGGAGATGGAGTCAGTTTTTCTGAGTTGTGGAGGAAACCAGGAGACGGTCAATGTTTAACGGAGGAGGAAATATAAGAACAGTAGAACTAGTTCAATATTCATGTTTTATGCAATTTAATAAATCAACAAGTTCTCAAATGGCAAAACCTGTAGGTCCTTTGATCTTAACCCTCAAGAACATTGACACTGACTTCCTCCTTTGGTTCTGTAATAATCTCTTTAGCCGATCACCTCACGATGAATGATAACTTTTGGCTCAGGTAATAAGTTGCTTGAGCAGACGACATTTATAACTAGAGGAGAAATTAAAGAGACTGTGCTGTAAACAGCTGATTTATGTTTCTTGTGACTCTGTGTTGGGTCTCGAGCTGTTGAGGGAAACATCTGAGCTGAAACTCAAGATTTGAGATCAGTCCAGGGAACGAGCAGGAAGCTGGCGACAAGTCAGGAGGACTGAGAAGGAGGAGTCGAGGAGGTGAAGAGAGGAAACAGAAACAGGAAGCACATTTAGATTTATTCAGTCTCTGCATCGTCTTCATCATCTCGTCTTTTAGCCTTTGCTCTTTCTTATCTCTCCCTCTTCTGCTTCCTCACTTCTCCTCCAAAGCCTTTTAGTGTGTGTGTGTGTGTGTGTGTGTGTGTGTGTGTGTGTGTGTGTGTGTGTGTGTGTGTGTGTGTGTGTGTGTGTGCGTGTGTGTGTGTGTGTGTGTGTGTGTGTGTGTGTGTGTGTGTGTGTGTGTGTGTTGCCACTGCTAACAGATGACCATTTATTACATAACAAACTTACAAGTCTGCTCTGCCCTTTATTATTCAACAAACACACACAAACACACACTCAGATAAAGACGTTATCGACGCTGACTCATCCCATAATTATCGCTCTGTCTCGTTGCCATGGATACAGCCTTGCAGTAGAGGCTGTCCTCTGTAGTGACTGACAGCTACACTCTGAAGTTTAGGAGTAAACTCCTCCTCCTCCTGATCATAGCTATAACAGCTGTGTGTGGTTATTTGGACACGTTGTGATTTTGAGTTTATCGCAGGGTTAAAGGTCGGACCAAGCAGGAGCATCTTCCTCTCGTTGTTTCTAACTGTCCTTCCTCTCTTCTCCTCTGTTCATTAAACTGTCCAGAGAACCGAGGCAGTCGTCTTACTTCTCTCTTTTCTACACAAGTGCCACTGAGCAAGGCGTTCATCGGTGGAGGTTGTGGCTCAGTGAACCTTTTCATTAATAGAAATAAATCAGTGGACGACAGCGAGACGCACAGACAGCAGCTGCTGAGAAAATAAACCAGGGAGCATCAACTCGCATGAACAGAGATCCTGTGTAATTGAACATGAAACGGATTTAGTGTGTGTGGTTGCTGCTGCCGCATCGCTAGGCTAATGTCTCGCTAACAACACACACACACCACACACACACACACACACACGCACACACACACACCCCACACACCACCACACACACACACAACACAACACAAACCACACCACACCACACACTCGTCACGCATCCAACACAACCTGTCCTACAAGCTGTGAAGAGCGAGACGTCGGAGACAGGACAGACAGTTTGTCGTTTTTCTTCAGGTTCAAGAAACAGGAGGAAAGCGATCACTGTTTAGTTTCTTGCGTAACTCGACACTAGAGGTGTTTTTATGTTTGTCTTGATTTCATCTCTTGAGTTTTTATGAGTTTGACTTGTAATAAATCGACTTCCCTCGATTCAAAGTGTCTCTGAAGTGGAGTAAACAACCCCAAACAATCAGGCACATTGATGAGATGAGTCTGTCGGGTCCAGTGGGGACGCAGCTAATTGGCTTCTGGGAAGAAAACACTGTCAGTGATGAAATGGGTTTGAAGCCGAGCTCGGCGAGAACGTTCTGAAACACAGTTTATCAGATCAGATGATCGAGGACATGTGTGGTGTTTGGGTTAAATCAAACTGAATAGACACTTTATAAAGTCAAAACTTCAATATATCAGTGAGTGGAAGTTCAGAAAATCCACATGTTTAACCAGGGGCCAGTAACGATGCAGATTCTGGGCCCTCATCAGTGTTTTAGTGTGAAAGGTGGTTTCCAGAGACACTCAATCTAAATTTGCAGTTTGCGAGACTGAAAATAGAGATTATTTAAAAGTTGATCTCACCCAGGAGGTCGAGTTAATTTGGACTCAGAGAATAGTTCAAGTTTAACATCTGAAAGATGCAAAGCAAAACTGAGTCGGCCCTGTGTCGGCTCTGTGTCGGCTCTGTGTCGGCTCTGTGTCGGCTCTGTGTCGGCTCTGTGTCGGCTCTGTGTCGGCTCTGTGTCGGCTCTGTGTCGGCTCTGGTGTCGGCTCTGTGTCGGCTCTGTGTCGGCTCTGTGTCGGCTCTGGTCGGTCTGGTCGGCTCTGAGTCGGCTCTGGTCGGTCTGGTGGTCTGGTCGGCTCTGGTCGGCTCTGAGTCGGTTCTGTGTCGGCTCTGTCGGTCTGTGTCGGCTCTGTGTCGGCTCTGAGTCGGCTCTGTGTCGGCTCTGAGTCGTTCTGTGTCGGCTCTGTGCTGTCTGGTCGCTCTGTGTCGGCTCTGAGTCGGCTCTGAGTGGTCCTGAGTCGGCTCTGTGTCGGCTCTGTCGGCTTGAGTCGGCTCTGTGTCGGCTCTGTGTCGGCTCTGTGTCGGCTCTGTGTCGGCTCTGTGTTGGTCCTGAGTCGGCTCTGTGCTGGTCTGTCGGCTCTGTGCGGTCTGTGTCGGCTCTGTGTCGGCTCTGTGTCGGCTCTGTGTCGGCTCTGTGTCGGCTCTGAGTCGGCTCTGAGTCGGCTCTGTGTCGGCTCTGTGTCGGCTCTGAGTCGGCTCTGTGTCGGCTCTGGGTCGGCTCTGTGTCGGCTCTGTGTCGGCTCTGTGTCGGCTCTGTGTCGGCTCTGAGTCGGTTCTGTGTCGGCTCTGTGCTGGTCCTGTGTCGGCTCTGTGCTGGTCCTGTGTCGGCTCTGTGTCGGCTCTGAGTCGGCTCTGTGTCGGCTCTGAGTCGGTTCTGTGTCGGCTCTGAGTCGGCTCTGAGTCGGCTCTGTGTCGGCTCTGAGTCGGCTCTGAGTCGGCTCTGGTCGGCTCTGTGTCGGCTCTGTGTCGGCTCTGTGTCGGCTCTGAGTCGGTTCTGTGTCGGCTCTGTGCTGGTCCTGTGTCGGCTCTGTGTCGGCTCTGTGTCGGCTCTGTGTCGGCTCTGAGTCGGCTCTGAGTCGGCTCTGAGTCGGCTCTGTGCTGGCTCAGAGTCGGCTCTGCTGGCTCAGAGTCGGCTCTGTGCTGGTCCTGTGTCGGCTCTGTGTCGGCTCTGTGTCGGCTCTGTGCTGGTCCTGTGTCGGCTCTGTGCTGGTCCTGTGTCGGCTCTGTGTCGGCTCTGAGTCGGCTCTGAGTCGGCTCTGAGTCGGCTCTGAGTCGGCCCTGAGTCGGCTCTGTGCCGGCTCTGAGTCGGCTCTGAGACGGCTCTGAGTCGGCTCTGTGCTGGCTCAGAGTCGGCTCTGTGCTGGCTCAGAGTCGGCTCTGTGCTGGCCCTGTGTCGGCCCTGTGTCGGCCCTGTGTCGGTCCTGTGCTGGTGCTGTGCTGGTCCTGAGTCGGCCCAGCATCAGACAGTCAGTTGTTTAAATGAGGGTCAGAGGACAGATCGAGTCTGATGCTGTGATTCACTGTCAGAGCTCTGCTGGAGTGATGGAAACATATTGGTACGCCTCTCATGTTCCTCCTCCTCCTCCCTTCTTTCCTTTCCTCTCCTCCTCCTTCTTCTTTAGTCCTCCTCTCCTCTGGTAGAAACGCATAAAAGATGTTTATGTAAATCCGATGAGCAGATTAGTGTCTATATTTATAAAACTCCTCTCCCCCTCTCTCTCTCTTATTCTCTCCCCCTCTCTCTCTCTGGTCTACCTTCCTGTTTTTATCTTTCATCTCCTCTCTCTCTAATTGAATGTTATACGTTATCATTAACACTTGACTTTGTGTTGCTCAGTGTGTGTGTGTGTGTGTGTGTGCGTGTGCGTGTGCGTGTGGTGTGTGTGTGTGTGGTGTGGTGTGTGCGTGCGTCACTGCAGCTGTAAACACTGTCACTGTGTGGAGGCTAATGAGCAGTTTCCCATCAGACGATCAAACGGCTGCAAACAGCAGCAAAGTTCCCTGAGAGTCGTTGCTCTGCATCGAGGGAACTAATCACGACATGGACAGAAGTATGTGGACACTTTGCCACGTGTTGTGGAGCAATACTCAGTCTGAGTCCAAGGATTTGATGTGGATCATTTTATCTTCAATTTCAAGTTATGTAAATGTGTATCAGAAACATGTTAAAGATTTCAATGCACCTCACATTTTTAGATTTCTTTGTTTTTAAATTTTCATATTTTCCAACCAATGACACGTGATGAAAACCAGAGTTAAAGCTGGATTCAACATCACTGAGCTTTGGATTCTGATCCTTGAAGTCCAGAACCAGTAAACTTTCAGCTACATCAGATAAATATCAAGACATTCATTATTGTTTATATCTGAAAAGCTGCACGTGGACGCTCAGTAACTCAGCTTCAGAGCTTCTCTTTCTTCTTCTCATTGCTTCGGATCCAGAGTATTTATTAATAAAGTTTAATAGTTCATTCATAAAAAATATGTTTATGTGATTCCAGAGTTTCCTTGAACTGTTTTATATTTTATACAGAGTTAATGTAGATGTTTGACATAAACACAGTCTGTTCATCACCGTGAGTCTGATCGAGGATTCTGTCACTACTGCTGTGTGTGTGTGTGTGTGTGTGTGTGTGTGTGTGTGTGTGTGTGTGTGTGTGTGTGTGTGTGTGTGTGTGTGTGTGTGTGTGTGTGTGTGTGTGTGTGTGTGTGTTGTGTGTGTGTCTGTGTGTGTGTGTGTGTACTATAAAATGCTGATGTGAGTTGACTGTGAGTTTTAAACCTCAGAACCTGTTGTTGATCTTATTGGATAATTTCCCTCCTTGAGATGAAATCATCTGCTCGTGTTTCAGTTATAACTTCTTTCTTTAACATGAACTGCTGACGTGTTGTAGAGAACTAGGACTCAGTGGCAGTGAGCTGATGTTTGTAAAGCTGTGACGTTTGGTTCAAACATTGATGATCCTCAGAGGATGAACTGTAAAAACCTGAAGCTTCATGTGTAAAAGTGCTGAGTCGTCGTGTTTCTGACGCTCCGACTCTGTGAGGTCACATTTCTCTGCTTAAATAATGAATGACAGCCCATGAGAGGAGATGAGAGTCCGGTCGGCCGGAGAAGCTTCTCAGATAAATCTCAACCTCAGACAGTTCGTCCTCATCCGGCCACTGAAACTAAAATAAACCCCACAGGAGTGTGTGTGAAGCAGCTCCGAGTCCGGCCTGAGGCAGACAGCAAACATCACACGAGTCTGATTCCTCTGGAAAAAGCACAGCTTGACGTTCAGTTGGAGAAGCCACCGCCTCTTTAGTCCACCAACAGAAAACAACTCAGTGAAAGTGACGTCAGGAGCAACGAGCCACAGAACGCTCGTCGAGAAAGTCGCTTCGAAACATCTCCAGAGAATTCAGATTCACAAGTTGTGTTCACTCAACAGGACGTGTTGTGCTTTTAGCTCTTGGTTGGACAGGGGTGGGGTTTGAGGGGGTTTGAGTGGCAGCGGCACGGTGGTATAGTGGTTTTTGTCTCATTACGTTGGTCTGTGATCCACTGGTCCACCGGTCCGTCCGGCCCGATATCGGACTCTGGCTCCGACGCCTCAACCCTCCAACAAGTCGTCCAGCTGATGTCGACTGAACCTTTTCTCGAGGACTTTTCCATCGACAAACAAATGTTTTCTCTGTAGAATCCTTCACACGTTCAGTTAGTTCTCGTAGAGAAACATCAGCGGATCCACATTCGCTGCTCGAGTCCACACATCTCAGTTACCTGTTGGACGCTGGGGGACGGTGTGACCTCTGAGGAGGTCCACACGCCTGACCCGGAGCAGAACCAGCATCAGTCTATTGACTTAATCACATGGAAAACTAGGATGTCAGTGAGTAACGGCCCCATGACACCACAGGAAATCCACTAGAACCCCTTTGAATTTGCACCTAATCACACTCACACAAATCAATATTACGTCTAATTATGTTCTAATTATGTTTTTCTTCAAGACCCATGAATTATTCTCGGGGAAATCAAAATGTCCAAAAGTGTTAAAGAAATTAAATAATGAGCTTCGCTAAAGTATGACCAGTTCTTGTTTGACCCACCAAGTCTCCTGGAAGTCTGTTGTGCAGTTTGTGTGAAATCCTGCTGACGAACTAACTAACTAACTAACTAACTAACTAACTAACTAACTAACTAACTAACTAACTAAGTAACTAACTAACTAACTAACTAACTAACTAACCAACTAACTAACTAACGGACGGGCGTCAGGACATACCGTCCCTGAAGGAGGGGACAGGAAACCTCCTCCTCCTCAGCATGTTGACGTTGAGCCAGTTGATGCTGAAGCACTGACTCTTGGGTAATTGGCTGGTCTCAGGTCTGTCGGTGCTGCAGAGGATCCTGGACACGGCGGCGGAGCGGACCTGGCAGGTGACCACCGTCAACCTGGACACGCTGACTGAGCCCGCCTTCGTCAAGCTGCTCACCGACCTGGACTTCAAGAAGGACTTTCAGGTCATCGTCAACTGTGAGCTGGAGCGACTCAACTCCATCCTCCACCTGGTAACACACACACACACACACACACACACACACACACACACACACACACACACACACACACACACACACACACACACACACACACACACACACACACACACACACACACACACACACACACACACACACACAGGAAACTCTTTCTTTGTGAGCTGCTGGCTGTGAGACCTTCGTCAGTGAAGCTCCTCTTCCTCCTGAAGAGTCGGGGGGGGGGGGGTGATCTGTGATGAAGCTGTGTGGGCTGCAGCTGAATTTAATTTCTCTTTAGCTTCGGCCTCCTCTTCCTCTTCTCCTCCTCCGACTTCCCTCTCAATCGTCCTTCCTCTTCTTTCTCCTCCTCTTCCTCTCTTGTGTCAGTTGACTCTTTAAATCTGAGAGGACCCTTTTCTTTCTTTCCATCGCTCTCTGATGGTGAAGCTGAGCAATTAATTCCTCAAAGAGAAGCCGAGTCGTCCAATTAGCAGCTGTTTGAGAGGACACACACACACACACACACACACACACACACACACACACACACACACACACACACACACACACACACACACACACACACAGTGTGATGAATCTGTAATGAATTCTCTTTATCATCATCAGAAACATCAGAAAATGTGATTAGCATATCGTTTCTTCTCGCTCAGATTGCTGCTCAGAAGAGAAACTTGAAGAACTACAACTTCATCCTGGCCAATCTGGTGAGTGGGTCTAGTTACTGGAAGCAAACCCGTGTGTGTGTGTGTGGGTTCAGGAGGAGTTCAGTCAGTCACAGTGTGTGTTTGTGTGTCAGGGCTTCATGGACCTGAACGTCACAGAGTTCCAGAAGCTGGGGGCCAACGTGACGGGCTTCCAGCTGATGAACTGGTCCGATCCGGCCGTGGAGAAGATCAACCAGGACTGGCTGGACTTCGACAGCAAGGACCTGAAACTGGCCCGACCGAGCCTCAGGGTACAGACACACACACACACACACACACAGACACACACACACACACAAGGTGTTTTAAACCGTTCTTTACAAACTAAGAACACAACCTGATGGTGACGCCCGCTCGTCTCGACTCCTCAGTACACCGGAGCTCTGACCTACGACGGCGTGAGCGCCATGGCGACGGCTTTCCATAACCTGCGACGGCAGCGGATCGACATCTCTCGCCGTGGCAATGCGGGGGAGTGTCTGGCCAACCCCCCCGCCCCCTGGGGACAGGGCATCGACATCCAGAGGGCCCTGCAACAGGTACACAACTACACACACATGTACACAATCAACAATAGCCATTAAATCCACAAGTCTCTTTTCAAACACTCTTTGGTTTGTGTGTTTAACGTCACGTCCCTGAAGCAACAAGTTAGAAACAACAACAAACACACTACATATTTTTAAAGAGTTTGTTTTCCCACATTCATTAATGATTCTCATATTTCACGTTCATACGGTTTTATCTGTCACAGGCTGTAACTTCTCGATGACTGACCCAGATCAGTCAGTTTCCCTCTCAGAACACCCGTCAGCTGTGGGATGCCGTGGCAGCTCTTTCCGTTTCTCCAGCTGAGGCCGACATGCAGGAAATATAAGCTTTTGAGATTCTCTGGCTTCTCAAGTCAGAGTTTGATCTGGAGAAGAATCTGCTCGTCTGCAGCAGCAGGGTTGAGACATCAGAGTTTCTCTCCTCAGCCACTTCTCATGTTGTGGACACATCTTGGACCATGTTCCCTTTTGAACTGATCCAGCACCAGCTCATGGAAACTGTTTCACGTTCGGCTTCCTCCTCTTCAGCTTTAAGTACATTTCTGCCACGAGTGTGGACGCTCTATTTCATTCAAATTGGCGCTGGGTAGCACCGACCATGAATCGTTCAGTGACCTTAGAAGTACCGAGTTCTGGAACCAGCTGGGATCTTTGTTCAGAACTCGTCGTGACCAGTTTTAGACTTTAATCTTGGTTCTGAACTAAATCCTCAAAGAAAAGGCTGCTGTGGACGAAGCCTGACACCAAGGCACTGCAGCATCGTGTTACCGTGACGATGAGCTATGATCATAATAATAATAATAATAATACGCTTTTTCTTAGTAACAGTGAAACAACAGCACCACCATGAGGTCAAACTGCAAAACACGACATTACTACATCATCAGAGAGATGATGAGTGAACTGTTTTAGAGTCAAATGAAAAAAGATTTTGATCATTTTGGCGACAGAATCTGATGAAGACAGAAGGTTTTAGCAACAGCAGGGAAAGTATAAGATACTGAACAGAATGTGTGTGTGTGTGTGTGTGTGTGTGTGTGTGTGTGTGTGTGTGTGTGTGTGTGTGTGTGTGTGTGCAGGTGCGTCTCGAAGGTCTGACGGGTCACGTTCAGTTCGACGAGCGAGGACATCGGACCAACTACACCGTGACTATGATGGAGCTCAGCACCAAAGGATTCTCGAAGGTGCTGCGGCTGCTTTCTTCTGTTAATGGTTTTGATTCTCACTGAAGTTCGGAGCTTTTCGCTCCATCAGCTCGTTTCCCTGATTAGCTCCTCTTCTCTGATTCAAGGTGATGATCAGTGAAATCAGCTGCTGCAGCACTTGTTTGGTCTCAGACCTGCAGACTCACAGGATTCTGTTCCCTCCATCAGACACCATGAGCTTCAATGTGATGACCACGTCCTTATCCTGACTCTGTAGTTACACAGTCAGGGTAAGGGTTATTTATCTGAGTTTATTTGACAGAGTGATGACTTAACAATTTTTGTTAAGTCCAGTCAGCAGCTTTTAGAGAAAACACGAGCCCACAGAATACAGCTTCACATTAATGAGCATGGAGCAGGTGGGACCAGAGACTGGAACCTCTGTCCACTCGAGCGCTGGGAGCAGGTGGTGAAGGTGGCGAGGAGATAACAGCTGTGATGTCGTGCGTTTAGATCGGCTACTGGAACGAGAGGAGAGGCTACGTGAACACCGCCGTCTACAGGCCGGTGCCGGAGGAGGTCCACGGTCTGCAGAACAGAACCTACATCGTCACCACCATCCTGGTAAGACGCTGCTCGTCCTCCTGCTGTTTGTGTAGAGCGTGTTGGGCGGTCGTATAAAACAAGACGTATCATTCTATATGTTTATTGCTGCTGATGAAATTTGTATTAAGTTGTTTAAAATCATCTTTCATAATTTGTTCTAACCTGCAGAAATCTGTAGTTTTAATCACTTTAACACTGCACTTCCTTCAGTCGCCTGTCGGTGGCGTCACATCCTCTGTGTCAGCGTTTTGTTTGTCTGAAGAGTGAGAAGTGAGTTTTTATCCAGTCACATATTTATGAATCACTTTTTAGATCTTTGTGGTTTTTACTCTATATCTGGATCTGAAGTTTTCAGAGAAACAAGCTGAGCAAAGGTTAGCGGCAGCTCGACTCTCAGCCAATCAGAAGTGTCCTGTGTCGGCAACAGTGTCAGAGAAACTTTATTCTGAACCATTGGAAGTGAAGGAATCCTGAAGTCAAACCAGAAGTCCTCAATTATTTGACTTAAACCTGGTTCAAGTTTGCAGCCGTGTATAAGAGAAGAGAATAAACGAGGGACCAATGATAGAGTAAATAATAACTGAGATAAAAACCAGGTAAATTCAGAGATCAATAAAGAGACGAATGAAACCAGAGCCCAAAGGGAGCGTGAAGGAAAACGTCCTGATCTCTTCCCCACGTGTCCCCGAACAGGAAGCTCCCTACATGATGCTGAAGAAGAACCACGAGCAGCTCGTAGGAAATGACAAGTTCGAAGGTTACTGTGCCGAACTCGCCTCGGAGATCGCCAAGCACGTCGGCTTCACCTACCGCCTCGAACTGGTGGGTGACGGCAAGTACGGCGCCAGAGATGGTGTAACCAAGATGTGGAACGGCATGGTGGGAGAGCTGGTGTACGGGGTGCGTGGCGGACACCACATGAGTCATGTTGCCGAAGCTAACGATCTCTGGTGGAGCAGATGAATCACCCTTCCCTGTGTCTCCCTCCTGCAGAAGGCCGACGTGGCGGTCGCTCCGCTCACCATCACCCTGGTGCGAGAGCAGGTGATCGACTTCACCAAGCCCTTCATGTCTCTGGGAATCTCCATCATGATCAAGAAACCCACCAAGTCCAAACCAGGCGTCTTCTCCTTCCTCGACCCGCTGGCCTACGAGATCTGGATGTGCATCGTCTTCGCCTACATCGGCGTCAGCGTCGTGCTCTTCCTGGTGAGGGGGGGGGGGGGGGGGGGCGTGGTTACACAGCAAATATCTAATACACTGTAATTATCTGTTTGTGTACAGATACAATAAGGTTTTAATGTTGTTATTAGTATTTATTCAGCGTCATCATCAAATACATCCAAAGAAGAAGAAACATTGTTGTAAAGTTACATAAAGTTTTTATGTTAGTTCATGAGTAGAATAATTAAGATCTTCATTATGATGAAGGAAGTTCGTACATTCAAAAAGAAACAAATATAACAACAATATAAACATGAAGCTGAGCATAGTTTTTGTTTGAAAAGGCCGTAAGTGTTTGGACCATATCTCCTCCACAGTTCTTCCTACATTTACTTAAACAAACTCATATTAAAAGTGGGACGTGGAAGTTTCATTTGGTTTCAGTCTGAAGCTGAAGTTCTGGAGAACAACAAACAAAAGGAAAGTGTCTTCTGACCCATATTCTCAGATTGTGTCCTCGTCTTTGTTCCTCAGGTGAGTCGGTTCAGTCCTTACGAATGGGAGGAAGAGGACTCTGATGACGAAGATGAGACCGTCCCCTCCTCTTCGTCTCAACGAGCGCAGCCGGCTTCCTCCTCTGAACTCGCTCACTCCTCAGGTTACTCTCAGAACCAGAACCAGAACCAGCAGAAAGAGAAGGAGTCGCCTGAATACACCAACGACTTTGGGATCTTTAATTCTCTGTGGTTCTCCCTCGGGGCCTTCATGCAGCAGGGCTGCGACATCTCTCCCAGGTAAACTCCTCGGCCCGTGATCACAGACCTTTGGTTTTGGAGCTTGGACACAAATACCTGTTTTTAAATGTTTGTATCTTTGACACTTTGAGGCAGCGCAACAAACGCTGAACGTTATATTCACATTTCATTCATAAAATATTCCTGCTCAGCTGTTTACATGGCTGACGACAGACAGATGCTCGGATGTCAACAGAGCGTCAACAGCTGCTTTGTGTCTTTGTGTCTTTGTGTCTTTGTGTCTTTGTGGTGTTGAAATATCTTCACATATCTAAAAACCTGATGATATCCAAGTCTTTTAATAATGTTAAAAACTGTTTAAATTTCTCCTTCCGTGTAGAAATGTGCACTTTTCTTTTGGCCACGTGTCTCAGCCTCAAGCTGTCGTCTGCTGAGCTGGACAAGACGTTGGGTACGAGGGGAAACACGAGCTGTGGGAAACTCAGCAATATTCATATAAACGTTCTATAAGGTGTTCACTGTAACAGTACACCACACACACACACACACACACACACACACACACACACACACACACACGTTATCATGACACACACACACACAATCTGTGTGACGTGCTGCCGGGTCAGTTATATGTTACTGTTGTGTTCAGGCCTGAGGCTCTTTCTATTCTGGATGTGTGTGTGTGTGTTAATATATGTATGAGTGTGTCACTGTGTTTGCATTTATGAATATTTCAGAAATCGTTTTCATCATAACCTCATTAAAATAACTCTGTGCTGTGTGTGTGTGTGTGTGTGTGTAACAAGCTGCAGGCGGAGTCATGTCTCTCCTCTCCTCACACCCCTGACCCTCTGTTGTCACATGACGATAACGTACATGTATGTTGTGATTCAGGGAGCAAACACACATCTGGATATAAATCCTCTCTAGAGGCCAAATTGGAGGAAATGTGGGCGTGAACAGACGGTTTTTAGGGTTAGGGTGTTAATGTGTGTTAATGTGTGTCAGTGTGTGTTAATGTGTGTTAATGTGTGTCAGTGTGTGTCAATGTGTGTCAATGTGTGTACTTGTAACTGCTACAGGTACTCAGACTCTCCGTCCTCCCCTTTCCTGTGAACATGATATTTTAAGAACAGGAGTTTTCTCTGAGGTCCGACTCAGGAATGAGATGATTTGAATTTTCTGGCCCAAATAAATAGTGAGAAACGAGTCTTTGCCTCTTTGAATATGTCGTTTTCAGATGTCTTGTTGTTCCCGACCCAGTGGGACAAACCCAGGAAATGTTCTGTTGTTATGTTTGACAAAGAAAATTCTCTCTTCTGAGAAAGTGGAAATGACCAATTTGGTGATTTATTTTCCTGAAGCAAATAAATAAATCCTCACATCACCTCGGTGCAGATCGGTTCTCTGTGGATCTCATCAAGGAGCCGAGTCTTCTTTGCAGCTCTGATTCAGAAAGTGACTCGAGCCGTTGAACAGTGGATTTAAAGTGATAATGTCAAGAGACAGTGAAATATTAAGTTTGTGTATCATCCACATATGAAAAACACTTTTACTGATCATGGATACAGATACTGTTCTGTAGCTTTGATGCAGATTGAAGAAACTGTTTATTTAGTGTCTTTCAAGTAAAGATGCTTCCAGTGGTTTGTAGTTCACAGATCTTCATGAAGGCTGAACTTGTTCTCTGCAGGTCTCTCTCGGGTCGAATCGTTGGAGGCGTTTGGTGGTTTTTCACCCTCATCATCATCTCCTCTTACACGGCCAACCTGGCAGCCTTCCTCACCGTGGAGAGGATGGTCTCCCCCATAGAGAGCGCAGAGGACCTGGCCAAGCAGACAGAGATCTCCTATGGGACCCTGGATGGAGGCTCCACCAAAGAGTTCTTTATGGTGAGGACATCTTCTCAGGCTAAACTCACAACAAGGATTGAAGCCCTCAGCTCTTTTTGAACCGTTCAAAGACGAGATCCAATGTGGAAACATCTGAAACAACAAGTTGACAACAAGATATCTAACATTGGAACTGTCACTGAATCCAACTCCTGTCACGGAGAAGTGCGTCAACAAGCTGTAGCTAACGAGTCGTTCAACAAGCAACGGTTTCTAAACTCATCCTCTGTTCTTCTTCTAACCTTTTTTGTCTTTACCATCTGTTCTGTTGCATTAGAGGTCAAAGATCGCAGTTTTTGAGAAGATGTGGTCGTACATGCGGAGCACAGACCCGTCGGTGTTCGTCAGGAACACGGACGAAGGTGTGGTGCGGGTCCGGAAGTCGAAGGGGAAGTACGCCTACCTGCTGGAGTCCTCCATGAACGAGTACATCGAGCAGAGGAAGCCCTGCGACACCATGAAGGTCGGAGGCAACCTGGACTCCAAAGGCTACGGAGTGGCCACGCCCAAAGGATCGGCCCTCAGGTACTCTCTGAATATCTGGACAGGGTCAGTGTGTGGTGTCTTGTTCTGTCTGTTCTTGTGGGAAATTAGAGGAATAGGAAATGTGCATATATACTGATCCACGTTATCAGCACATTGCACATGTTCCTTTATCGAACTCTCAACTCGAACCTACTGGGAATCTGATCTCTGACCAGTCGTCGCCAGTCACACGTCAGGAGGTGATGTAGTGTTTCTTCCCTGAGACTCGATAAACAGTGACGTGGTCAAATCTCTGCAGATCAGCTGCTCCAAACACAAATCAGAGACTGTGAGTAAAGATGAACATCTACTGTCAAATCATCTGGATCGCCCCCTAGTGGCCGGCTACAGTTTAGGTCGTAAGCCTCCTCCATGTTAGCAGATGGGACCAAACTAAAACATCAAAGTAGACGTTAAATAGATGTTTGTAAAGATGTTTCTGTCGTTTCAGCTCGTTCTTATCTCACTGAAGTTTGTTCACGTGTTTCTGATCAGTTTGGTTTGAATCAGTTATTAATGATGTAACAACGGTTTAGACCTCATGATTGACAGCTGAGACTGACTCAGGATTGGTCCAGCACATGTGTGGGCGGGACGTCGATACCACGGCTCCACCCCTCGATCTCTACTGCACAGAGTCTGACTGCAAATTACGCCGTCACCACAAGATGGCAGCGTTGATATCTGAGAATTTTCAGCTTCACTGTGATGAGTCGTCCATCTTTATTTACAGTCTCTGTCAACATGGAAACTTCAGAATGTCAGAATAAAGGTGCAGGTGGACTTCAGTCCTCAGCAGCTCCTCTACTGAACTGAACATCACCGTGTTCCCGTGATGAAGCACTAACCCACCATGGGTTTGGTGTTAGACCTGTTGACTGTCTGTGTGTTAGTCTGTCTGTCTCTCTGTCTGTCTGATTGTCAGTCTCTTAATCTGTCTCTCTGTCTGTCTTGTCTATCTCTCTCTTTTGTTTGTCTTTGTCAGTATGTGTCTGTCTGCCTGTTCCTGCCCTGTCGGCCTGTTGACCTGTCTGTTGTCATCTGTCACTGCCTGTCTGACTGCCAAGCTGCCCGTCTGTCTGCCTCGACATCGCCACAACACACTAACCTACCGATCGATAGGAACCATGCTGCCGTCGGGTGAAACCAAAATCAAGATCGTAACGAGCCTCATCACCACGTTAGTTCATCTTTATTTCATGGAAAAGCTTTTTGGTTCTGATATGAACAATGATAATTACTCAGCCAAACTATAAACCGTCTCTGAGCAGTAATGAAATCAGCCGGTTCATCTTCCAACTGCAACATTCAAGTTTTATCAGGAAAACAAACGCATCACTTTCTTTTTTAGTTCTTTTGTTGTGTTGCAACAACTCCCTCGTCAGACGCCGTCTACAAACCAATCAGAGTCAAGAACAGGTAGACTCCGCCCACGTAGGTGATGACGACAGGACGTACGTGTGTCAGACAAAACTCTTAGTCCTGAGTTCATCATCAAACAGTATTTATAGTAAACTCAGCATCTAAAGATCACTGGACAGTTAAATGGTTCATTATATATTTATATATATATATATATAGTTATTGTAGGTTGGTGACGGAACACAAAACCAAACCCAAAATTTTAATTCAGCCTAAACTTGTTCACCTGACAGCAGCTTGGACTTTCTTCAGCGTTTGTATCAGAACATTTTTCTCTCATCAGCATTTTCCAGCCGACCCCGACTCCGAGAGGAAATGAGTTCCAACGTGAGATTAGCACACGCTAGCACACGCTAGCACACGCTAGCACACGCTAGCACACGCTAGCACACGCTAGCACACGCTTGCACACGCTAGCACACGCTGAACCTATGTTCCTCTGTGTTTTAACTTTATTTCATCTGTGGAAAAACGTGTTGCTGAGACGGCAAATTACAGCCGAGCAAACTGACTTTCCACATTCATAGTTAAATGGTTTTACATTTGTGTAAAGCAAATGAATGAACTGTGACGTACACAGATAATATTGTAAAGGTTATTCACTTTAATCTTCACGGAGTCTCTGGGTCGAGCGTCTCTGTGCTAGCGCGTCGGCTCCCCTGTCGTCATCCCTCAGCTTCGGCCTCGTCCTCGTGTCGCTGTGGTCAAACGTACGATGACTGTGCTTCTGTTCGAGTCTTGTTCCAAAATGTTACAATTCATGTATTTTCATAATGTCCAGTTTTAAAACAGGTATGTTTTAAAAACTCTGCTGGAAATTTTAACTTCTGCTTTTTTATTTATATCATCTCATATAATATCCTCTCAATGTATTCACTCAACTACAAATTGATATTTATTCAAACAGATTAGTTGGATTCACATTTTTTACATTTTTAGTTTGTGCATATTTGGACTGTTTTTATTCTCCTCATCTTAATATTTGTCTGTCGTGTCTGTTTCTATATAAAATGCACTTTAGAACCAAAGCTCTTCCGTTGCTCTCGTGGTGTCGATCATGTTATTGTCTCTTCCACCTGAAGCAACACCGGCTGAGTCATTTCAAAGATTCCACTTCTGTTTATCACCATTAAACCATCACTGCTTCCTCTGTGCGGCTCCGGTCGTCACTGGTCTGTGAAGGAGAACAACAGGCAGCTTCTAAAATACAGGACGGCACAAAATTCACATTTGTTGTCCATCGTCAATTCTTTGAACCTGAGTTATGTGATATTTCACATTGTGCAAATCTAAATGCATGAATGTTGTTTCTCCTTTATTTATCAGGGAGGAAATGGACATGAATGCGAAGACGAGGTCGTCAGTACTGGGATTTATTCACAGCTCTCAATCCAGGCAGTTCTAAAATGTTTCACTTATGATATCCAACCTTCCACTGGAGCTCCTCACTGGGCTCGAGCTGCTGGAGACACTGGAGTCGCCACAGTTTCCCACTAATTCCTCCAGATGAATCTCCAGGTCACTGCCGACCACTGGAGTGAAACCGTCTCGTGACCCAATCCCAACAGTCATATTCACAAGCAGCTAATCACAACTTCTGGTTACAGTTCTGATGATTTCTGATCACCCTCTAGTGGCTGTGGGAATAATGACAGGAGCAAAGTCGGAAGTAACTCGTGACAATGTGACCAAAGATCCTCAAACCTTAACAAAGTAAAGTATTTTATCCTGATGACCTGTGGTCGTTCAGGTGGAAAGATTCAAGTATCGTCTGTAATATTAAATCTTATAAGAAAACAGATTTATCTTGTTTAGTAACAACGGGATGGATTCAGCTTTAAACAGCCCAGTGAAGACTCCTTCAGAATAAAGCCCAGTGAAGAGTCCTTCAGAATAAAGCTCTGTGGAAACGATACACAAACCTTTAAGTGACAGAAAACAACATTTAAAAAAAGTCTGTGTTGAAGAGCAGTAAATCTTTCCTTCAGTGTTTCACCAATAATAACCTGCCTGTCATAACACGTGTAATGATGTTGCTCTCTTCATGACGAGTCCTCTGCTCATTAACACTCAGTTCCCTTTTATCCCTTATTGTGACTATCATCCTCGTAGAAACCCTGTTAACTTGGCAGTGTTAAAACTGAACGAGCAGGGCCTGTTGGACAAATTGAAAAACAGATGGTGGTATGACAAGGGAGAGTGCGGCACCGGGGGAGGGGACTCCAAGGTCAGATCACCGTAACCCCAACGGGTAACGACAGGCAATGGCACACCAGGGTAACCGGCAACCACTCTCACTATCAACACTCCGGATGACACCTCGGAAAGTGAAACTCAATCCCTGGTGTCGTTCACAGTTACAGTTACACTACTTCTACTTCTGTAGTAGAAGGTGATTGATCCATCAAGTATTTGTATTAGAGGGATTTTACAAAAAAATCTTCTATCTCACAACGTTAAAGAAATGTTAAACAAACAGGCAAACGGGGGTGAAAACATAACCTCCCTGCGGATCCGGCTGCTCGCTCAGTAAGACGCCTCCTCGGGTCACGTGACCTCTGAACTTAATTCTTCTTCTCTCTCCTGCGTGGATCCGATTCTCTTGAAGATGCCGGAGTGTTTTCAGCTCTTGCCGGTTACCCAAAGTGATATAGTAATACACATCTCGCACACAGGGAGTCAGGCTAAACCAAGCTAGATGGAGTATTAACGCATATCACTTTGATGCTGACATTTTCTAAAACAGTTTTATCTGTGAGACTGTGTCTGTTGTTTCTGTTTGTTTTCTTTTCTGTTCTTGTTATTGAGATGTTCTCCGTAGCGTATCACAGCTTCTGTACAGCTAATGCTACTGTCGCTAACATGGTTGCTACTGTCGCTAACATGGTTGCTACTGTCGCTAACATGGTTGCTGCTGCCGCGGCCGCTGCAGCTGCCGCAGCGCTGTTGCTGTGCAGCTGAACAATAACATAAGATAACATGTGCATAATGTTATTTATGTTATTCCCCCCCCACCCCCCTCCCTGCCTCCCATGGTTCTTTGAAGAATCCCAGTAAACCTAGCAGTACTGAAGCTCAATGAACAAGCCATCTTAGACAAGTTGAAAAACAAGTGGTGGTATGACAAGGGGGAGTGTGGACACAAGGACTCCGGCAGAAAGGTCAGTTGTTGAGGTCGCTCTGGCCTGGTCCCACGCTCATGTGTTGGTTACCCCCCCCCCCCCCCCCCCCCCCCACCCCCTGTTCCCCGACAGACACACAAACCCAAAGCCCCAGAACTCAGCGGCTTCACTCTGAAAAGAAAAAGGGTTTTTCACTTTCATCATTTTTCTCAAAGTATCGTCGCAGTATTGTTTTGTTTTTTGGCAAAGAATCCGTTTTGGAATTTTTTAAAAGTCTGATCCAGTTCTTTTGATATTTTCTTTATATTTATTTAATCTCTAATCTTTCACAGTGAATAACAAAGTAGTTACCTGTATGTAACTCTGTGTCTATGAGTGTGGGCCTCACACGTAATAACGCTTTGATCAGAACCATAATCAACACAACGTGTGTCCTATCATAACTCTGACAAGTCAATATGATCTAAAGCTTATTGATTAGCATGTTATATATTTGTTTGTAGATAAAACATGAAGAGTTCATCAGTGAGGTTTTATGTTAACTGTATAACGTAGAACTGCTTGTGCTAAGCTAAGCTATCCAGCTGCTGGTCCTAGAAACCTTCTGTTTCTATTCCTTTAAAAACTAAATGTACAACTTTGAAATTCAGATTCAGAGCATAAAAATCCAGCTTTATGTTTACAGAGAATTTCTATTGTAGTTGTCTTGAAAACCCTTTTTGTTGTCAGAGTGTAACGCTGCTGCTCAGCTGCTCTTTCTGAAGAGCTGAAGGACGAACGAAGGAAAATATGATCGTGTTTCCAATATTGTGACGGAACGTTAAAACCCTGAGACTCTCGTACTCAGCGTTTCACATTCAGACTTTATTCTATGAACTTAGTTTCCACAGAAGTGAGAAACCGGCTGGACTTCAGCCGACTCCGACAAAGCAGACGTTTCGGAGATGAGAGGTTTTTCATGTCTCCAGATCAGTAGACATCAGCTTTCCTTCTGTTCTCCAGAAAACCCTCCGGTCGGCACTGACCCTGGAGCAGCCGCAGACAGACGTGACTGAGAATGGGACTTTTTACAAAAACTAAAATCCACGACCGACTGTAGCTTCAACATTTACTAAAACGTTTTTAGGAAAAAACATTTTTTCTTTTCTATGTGATCAAATCTGTCGTGAAAAAGAAAAAAAGAAACTCCAGAGTAAAACGTCAGATTATCATTATTTTAATTTGAATCAAACACGTCACATGTAAAAAGTCTGATTCTCTCTCTCTCTCTCTCTCTCTCCTCATCTTATCCCTCTCTCCTCTCTCTCTTCGTCTCTCCCCCACCTCGTCTGTCTTATCTCTCTTACTCCTCCTGTCTCCTTCTCTCTGTCTCTCTCGCTCTCTCCCTCTCCCTCCCCCGCTCTCTCTCTCTCTCCTCTCTCTTCTCCCCCTCCTCTGCTCTCTCCCCCTCCCCTCCCCTCTCCGCCCTCTCTCTCTCTCTCCCCCTCTCTCTCTCTTCCCCTCCCCTCTCATCCTCTCCCTCTCCCTCTCCCTCTCTCTCTCCTCTCTCTCTCTGTCTCTGTCTCTTCTCTCTCCCCCCCCCCTCTCTCTGTCTTTGGCTGCTGACCAAATGAAATCCAAGCACACCCCCCCCCCCCGCCCCCCCCCCCCCCCCCCCCCCCTCTTCCCTCCACACTCACACACTGATGATTTGTCTCCAACCTGTCATGTGCTTCCTGTTCGCGCTCTGTAACAAACCGTAACCAACGGAAACGTTGACGAGGAGAAAAAGACGATTTTAACTTCAGACTGAAACTCGTGAAAACATCGGGATGCAAATATATTTATAAAATGTTACATTATTTATTGTTTTTCATAATTTGACTGGACAACAACTAATATACAAACACAACAATCAACAAACACAACATTTCAGATCGTATATAATATTACACAATGCAAAATAAATAGAATATATTTATTATCACTCTTCTGAATGTCCGTGTCGGATAATAATACAACAATAGTTTTAGTCAAGTAGTTTTAGCAAATATTTAGAAATGAATTAGTCAGAACGAGCACAAACATTTTGTGAAATTTCACTGTAAAATAAAACGATTTGTATTGTTACTCAACTCATATTTATTACTTCATCTGATAAAGTTAAACCATTAAAGTTGAAATATGAATTTACCTGTTTCAGTCTGACTTTGAATCGTCTCTTATCACATTTCTCTGAAGCTGATTGGCTGAGGTTGATGTGACAGTTTGGAGAGGAAAGCCCTCTGATAGGCTCCTCCCAGCTCGCTGCTGTCGGATGAGGAAGCAAAGTCACGTCACGCCCCCCCCCGACACAAAGTGATGCATGAGTCAGACGAACAAAACCAGAGCTCAATAAATTCTCATTTTCTTTAGAATAAAGTTCTTTTGAAGGATTTAAAGTTGAGACGACAGAAGTGATGTTTACCAGTAGTGAATGAACTGGTTCTGTAGAGACACCAGTGAACTCCAGTGTAGGACAGTAAGTTAATAAATGACGCTCTCTGTTTAGAGATTATTTTATTTTCCCTGATTTTGTTTGAGTTGCATGAATTTGCATGAGACAGATAAATATGTTCAGTCAAAGGCTTTGATCTGAGGCAACAGAGAAGAAGAAGGTTTCAATCAAAGGGTTTAATTTGAGTTTTTAGTTTTGGTCTCTAAGATAAAGTAAAGTACCGAAACCTTTTCCCACATGCATCTGGAAAACACCTATTTACTTTATTATCATCAACGCTACTGAACAAAGGAAACACGTTGCTCCGCGTCACAGCCTTTGAGATCTGAAGAAGTGTCTTAGTCAGACAGATGTTTTATTTTAGCTTTGGGGCTTTTGATGTGACGACTCTCTGCGCCATGATTGGTTGTCCCTGACCCCTCCCCTCTGTGCTGATAGGACAAGACGAGCGCGCTCAGTCTGAGCAACGTGGCCGGAGTGTTTTATATTCTGATTGGCGGCTTGGGGCTCGCCATGCTCGTGGCTCTGGTCGAGTTCTGCTACAAGTCCCGGATCGAGTCGAGGAGGATGAAGGTGAGTTTGATGAAGTCGTGAGAATCTGCTTCAGGACTTCTACAGTCATGCTAGCAGCTCTGTGAGCTACTTAGCAACCATTTGAGCTAAATGCTAAAATAATGTTTACCCTGCCCACCATTTTAGTTTAGTTTAGCTTAGCATGCTAATATGTACAGCTCTAAACACAAAGCTGCAGCTGAGGCTCTTGGGAAAGACGTCACTTTGCAGGAGGCGAAGATGAAAAGTCCGAATCACAAAAGTTAGTTCAGTTCATCATGAATCTCTGAACCACGATATGAGGATCATGAAAGTCATTAAGGTTCATCCTCTGGAGAACATGAACGGCTCGTTTCAGTCTGGACTCCAGTGCCGACTGTGAACTGATCATTTAACACAAAGCAAACGCACAAGATTTTACACACAGACACAAAATGACCAAGATGTTCATCGTCTCTTTATCAACACAACGACCAGATGATTCATTTCAAACCTTCCGACAAAAAACGAATGACTAAACCGACGAGACGACAACGTGGCGTCCTGGATGGAGATGATCAGTTTGTGTCTCTGACCCTGGACGGACCGGATCAGCAGGTTCAGTGGAGAACAGCTGCTGTGACTCGTGGATCATCAGAACCTCTGTCTCTGCAGCAGCTCTGGATTGAAACTCTTCATCGAGTGACTCTCCTCCTCGCTGCCATTTGAAAGAGCATCAGCTGAACTCTGTCTATCTGACACTGATCTGGAGCTCCTCTTCCTCGCTGGCGTCTGCGTGTGATGAAACTGCGGCCGCCTCATTACGGCCGGCGCTGGTTTATGCTGAGACTTTGATGGGCGGTTCAGAAGGAACAAACAAGTCATTAGAGCCGTCGTCTCCCCAGCAGCTGCACCAGTCTGTTGCTCTGCTGGACTTTTGTTATTCTCTTCACACACTGGGAGGACTTACACAAACCCTCGCCGCCGGCGGCAGTGACACGTCACGTGTGGCGGATTTCATCAGTCGGAGCAGATGGAGCAGGGTGACGCGGCGGGTACCTGCTGCAGAGGTGGATGTAGTCACTGCAGCAAACTGGAGGAAGGATCAATACAAACCAGCACAGGAAGATACAGGAAGTTTGTTTGTTACACTGACGTAGAGGAATACGCTGTGTCTCAAACCAGATACTTCACTCAGTCACACAAACTGAGCTCAGGGGAAACATCTGAGCAACACAATGAAGGATTCATCCTCTGGGAATCGTCTGATTCATCTGAGTCCAGAACGAATCGAGCTGCGACTCCGACACTGTTCACGTTCTGCCTCGAGCTGATGTGTGATGTTTGCTAAAGGGTCATTCTGCCGTCAACTCGTTCGTTTGTCTTCGTGCTTGTGACGAACGAGTTCACCGCTTCGGTCCAGATGATAAGTTGTGATTATTTCAAATTAAATTTCCAGGAAAAAGCATTAAAAGACGTCACCGTTTGTCAAAGTGATTTTCATTAAAAAAAGTTAATAAGCAGATTTTTCCCCCTGCGATTTAGTGAAAGAATAAAAATGATTTTGAATCCTGAACTAAGATCTGCAGTGTTATCGCAGGTGTCGGCTGTGGCCTGCAGGCGGCAGCACTGAGACAGATGCTGCTGTCGCTCTGAGAATAAAACGCTCAGTGATGAGGGCGAGCGACCAGACACTGAAGGAGAAAGAGAGAGAGACCTGGTGTGGACAGGGAAGGCGACGCAGACGGGTGGTCAGCTGTTGACTTCCTGCCGTCGAGGTGGAAGCAGGAGGGAGATGAGGGATCGACTCTGATGTTCAGTTGTGGGAACGCTCGCTCAGAGCTGCTAAATGAATAAACCTGAGATCTATTTGTACCAATCTGCCTGACGACCGCTGCTGCCAGGCGGCGAGCGGCGAGGGAGCACGGGAGCCTCCGAGGCCCCGAGACAGGATATTAACTCTGGATCCACATCATTAGTTCCACTGAGGAGGGATGGAAACAACTTGTACTGTTATTACTGTCAGAGACGACTGCGCCTGAAACAAAGACCTCGTTCATGTGGAGCTGAGAAACCGTGCGTTCCTACTTCACAGGCTTTGTTGTGGTTTTTCCTGATGGTTGAAAGTTTTGTCGTTAATGAAGGTTTTTAAGTTCATAACTCTGAACACATGTTTAGAGACAAATATCTTAAAATCCACTTTGAAATTAGAAAGAAACAAAGAACCTGAAACTCAAATGGAAACAAGTACAAGCCGAAAAAACACAATTTCTGAATCGTGAGAAACATATTACTTCCTGTTTATGTCCCCAAAGCATTAATAACCAAGCTGTTGGCTAAATTAATTAATTAAATTCTTTATATTTTTTAATTGATTTTAGATGTTTTTAATCTTGGTAGATGTGTCACAGTCTCAAAGTCAATCACTGTCATAGAATCAATATTTACAATGATTTTATAACTTGAATTAGTTTATCGTGAACAACATTTGAAAAATGTCCAAACCTCCGTCTTTAGTGCAAATAAGCAAATGTTAGCATGCTAACGTGCTATGCTTAAACAGGATAAACATTGTACCTGCCAAGCCGTGTTAGCACGCTAATGTTAGCATTCAAGCTTCTACCATCGCTGCAGATTCACTGGATTCTGTTTCACTCAGTTTACAACTCATTTCTTATTTTAATCAAATTCATAACTATCTAAATTTCACTGTGTCAGCTTTTTGAAACCAGCTCCTTTTCTCTCTGTCTCACAGGAGCTCATCGACGCCGCCATGATGAGCACCAGACTCGGTGGGATGGCGGGAGGAGGAGGAGGAGGAGGAGGAGGGGCGTGGCGGCTGTGGGCGGTTTTGGAGGAGGAGCTTCAGGAATCGGAGGCGAGAACGGCCGCGTGGTGGCGCACGATTTCCCAAAAGCTGGAGCTCAAGGTTTACCCTGCATGAGCAAAGCTGCCGGCATGGGACTGTCCACCGGCATGTGACCAAAACCCTGACTCCTGATTGGACGGAATGCTCCTGTCTGTCTGTCGGTGAGAAGAGAGAGAAGGAGACGAGGGGAAGGAAAGAAGAAGAGAAGAACAGATGAGAGTTGGAGGTCAAAATAAGGAGAGAAGAAGAAAGGATGAGACTGGAGAGGAGGGAGGGAGAAGAAGAACAAACATGAGGAGAAGAAAGAGACGGAAAGATGAGGGAAGAAGAGAAAGAATAAAAAAGAGACAGAGACATTTAAAAGCAGGATAAGGGAGGAGGAGAGGAACAGAAATGAGAAGATGGACAGATGAACAAAGAAAGGAGATCGGAGGTGAAGAGAGAAAAAGGAGAGGAGTATGAAGAAGGAATGATGAGGGATGGAGGCAGCAGAGGTTAAAGAAGGGAGAGGATGGAGGGAGGAAGACGAGAGGAACAGTGATGAGATTTGAGGAAAGATAGAAAAAGACAGGAGGAGAAGAAGAAGAAGAAGAAGAAGACATGTGACGGACCGACAGGAGGAGGAGTGTTCACGTTCACAGACTCAGACTCAGCTCCTGCAAGACGAGCGACTGGGCTTCACACCAGAGGCTCTACTTTTTCTATAAGCTCCTCCCCTTCTGCAATAAGAGAAACTGAGGAGGGAAACTTCTTAAAGACTCAACTGACCGACTTCCTCGTCCTCCTTTTCGTATTCTACCCTTCACTCCTCCTCCTCCTCCTCCTCCTCCTCCTCCTCCTCCTCCTCCTCCTCCTCCTCCTCCTCCTCGTTCCTTCACCTTCACACAAAGGAGAGTTGAGCATGTTTTCATCCTTTAGACTTTGAAACACGGACGAACACGCGTGTGCTGATGAAACGCGTGAAGATGTATTTGTCACATGTTTTATTTTGTCCTGAAAATTCTCCTAAAACTTTATTTTGTGGCGAATAAACACTGATGTGATGTTGACGTTAAAGGTCGGAGTCCGAAGTTCAAATGTTTTGTTTCGATCAACACTTCAAAACCCAAAACCTTTAAAGCAGCATTATGTAACAGCTACTGCTGAACAGCGCCCCCTGCAGCCGCACACGAGGAACTCTGCTGGTCTCTGTGTCCGAGTGATGAAGTGGTTTCATGTTCTGAAATATTACCCATGATCCTCTGCTTCCTGACCCTGAAGAGCTGCAGCTGGAACAAACCTGAACTCTGATCAGAACTCTTCATGTTTCACAGTTTCCTGCTGAATATTGGAGATAAACTCTGGTTGTTAATAACTTCAGAGTGTTTCTAACTGATCTCAGTTCAGCTTCACTCTTCAGCTGCAGCTGGTTGTGACAGTTGAACTAATTCAAAGTAATAAAAGTTACATATTGTTGATTTAAAACGATCAAATTAAATTCTTCACATTAGATGAACGTGCACATTTCTGTCAGTTTGGTTTTTCTATGATTATTCAATTATCAAATTAATTGGCAATCAACTGATCCGATTATTAAATGAAATAAAAGCTTAAATACAAACTGTGATTGATAGTGAAAATAAGTTGTTTGAATCCGGTCCCAATAAAACACTCACTGGTTCCTGCTGGTATTGAAATGTGGGAACGATTGAAGAAAACTAATAAATGTTATTATCAATTTCTAGTATTTTTCTAAAGTTGAATGGATTTCAGTTATGATGCTAAGAGGATGGAAACAGGAAGCTCAATAAATCTCACATGTTATATGTTAGCATTAGCTAAGTAACATCTTGTAAGGGATTTTACACACAGTGTTGGCTAATGCTAGTGAGAATGCTAAGCTAACATCAACCAAGACAGAGAAAACAAGCCCATTAATCACCTGAAGATGATGAAGATGATGAAGATGATGATGAAGATGTTGACGTCTCACCTGATTTTTTTTATCGTCAACTTCTTCTGCAGGTATGCTAACACGCTAGCGTGCTAACGTGCCCTATCTATCTCATTCGACACGTCCATGAAAGAACAGATCAGTAAATCGTTTATTAACTTAATGACACGGAACAAAGTTACAAGTCTTTTGTTGTGTTACATGTTTTTGTCACATTTCGAGGAAATAAATTCTACAACTAATTAAAAGAAACACACAACAACACACATCCAGCAAAAAGACACAAACACAGGTCTTTGATGAATTCACACTAATTATCAGCGTCGGGGACCTGCACGTGAATCTCGTCTCTTGTCTTCTCAGACACTGACGTGATGAAGTCACACGTGTTTCAAAATAAGAGCGTCGTTCTGCTCCGGTTGCCTGACATTTACCGTTTATATTTCAGAGCGATTTTACTGCGGCTTCTGAAAATGTCAGGACACGAAGTGAGTCTCTTCATTCACAGGAACCAGAACAGCATCGGGGGGGAAAGTTCCAACTGGAGGAGAAGATCGAAGCTCGTCTCCACCGATCCTCAAACATCAGGGATCCTCAAACATCTGCTTCACGTCACATGACTCCACATCTGTCCTCCACGGAGACGCAGCACCAGAACCTTTTATACAGATATCAGGAAAATGAAATGTTCACATTTGTATGATAAGAATGACACGTGTGCCGAGCTACACCTGTAAATAATGTTCTTTTAGTCATGAGTTTATAACCTTTTGATTTTGTTGATTACGTTCAGTTACTGTGTTTAATAAAAACTCGTAGATTATCTGGACGTTTGACGTTTGTCTGTTTCGTAGAGAATCACGTTGAATGATATTTCTGTATCACGGGACGAAGGTGAGCTAACGGAACTCAGACAGCTGGAACAAGTACTCGGGTCCACGTCCCTGGATGGTTGTGTTTGCTTCTTCCCACCATGACCTCCAGCTCTGGGGCCCGTGTGCAGTGGGAAGCGGGTCAGCACCACTGAGGGGTTCTGCTGGGAAGCTTTGGCTTGAGATGAGGAATCTGACCTTTGACCCGAGTTCAGGCTTCAGGTGGATCGGTGCAGCTTCCTTGTCGGGGGGGTGATGGTCGATCGCTGAGACCAACCGAGGACAAGCACGGGATATATCGAGTTTAAAGCTTTTTAAAACTATATATACTGTATGATATGAACATATAGTATTCATAGAGAAGGACTCGGCTATCGAAGCTCACTCCAGTTGAATTATCTATCTGCAGACACTTGACGATTCAGAGTCTAAATGTTCGTCAAGCTTTGAAAAGTTATGAACGCTGCTCAGATGAAAATAGAATAAAACCAGGAGGATGTCACGTCCCGAGATCCATGAAGAAGCTACTGAGATGAGGAGAAATGATCGATCGTGATCATCAGTCTGATCATGACAGGTTTTTATTGTTTTATTCTGCTGCAGGTTGTTTAACACATTTAATCAAAAACACTTTGACACTGATTCATAAAGAAAGGTTGAAACTTCCAATATTCATTACTTACATATAGATAATTCATTTTTTTTAATTACAAGTTTGAATATTCAAACAATAAAATGTTTAATTAGATATTCACACATTTGCATAATGATCCAGAACAGAAATGAAAACACCCGATGACTGGGCTCAGAATTCTTCTCACATAAAGTCGACAAATTAGAATCAAGGTTTTTACTTAATATAATTTGTGCTTTTTATCTTTCAGTCATGATCAGAGAAGATGATTCACAGAACCAGCTCGTGTGTTTTAAACTGAGAGAGAAGCTCGAGAAGCTGATTTGAACTTTAATGTTGAAAACTTTCTTCAGTTTGTGACGATATTGATTTTGTGTAAAGTTTTAAAGCTGCTGACAAACAGAAGCTGTTTTAATGATCTGGTTCTTATAGAAACCTTTTCTTTCTCTGCATCTTCATCGATCCTCCTCTCGCTGCAGCGTCTTTATTTCCACTTCTCTCTCGCTGTCACGTCTGAAACCTTGAACTTTCTACACCATTATTTCTCTTTTCATTTCGTCTTCTGTCCGTTAGCTCCGGCTCTTTTCCGAGCTGCTGGGACCTTTCATCGAATGGGTCGGTGTCCTGAGGGGGCATCACACAGCGTAACACCTCATTACTCTGAGCTGTGAGGGAGGACGGAGACAGACGGGCCCAAACAAAGCCGACAATTAGCCCCGGAAAGGTCCTGATTGGGAGTTTGTGGCCCATTACCTTCCCCTGCTCGTCCTCCAGGAAACTTCCAGAACAGAGAGGAGGAGGAGGAAGAGGAGGAGGAGGAAGAGTAGAACCCTGGGGGCTTCCGGCAAAACACCAAAGAGATTTAGAGACGTGTGAAATAAAAGTGCGAATGTGCTCGTTAAGCTTTGAGGACGTTGAGTGTGTTGAAAAGACACAAGTATAAAAGCAGAGGTTTATTTGTGTGTGTTTGGAACCACATTTATAATTATTATTATTTACAGGATTCTTATCAATGTGCACATCATCAGTCGTGTTACATGTGATGCAGCACTTTGGGAAAATCACTGTAATAATCAGTGTTTAACATCAAGTCTTTTACAAACATGAGTTTCTGTGTTTGTTTACTGATTCTTTATTTTACCGATCAAATAATAAACAAAATATTCATGTATATATAGTTATATTCTTTTTCTTTAATTCAAATTCAGTCAGAGAATCCCTGAAACCAGGAGGATTCATCCTCTGGGCACCAGTGAAAATCTGTACAAGGAAAATTCATGTTGATCTCAAACATGTTCATGTAAATTATTGTTTATTATTTATTTAACGTCTACTCTCATTTGTTTAGTCTGGTCCATGTCCCATCTGCTAACGTGGAGGAGAGGGTTTATGACCTGTACTGCAGTCAGCCACCAGGGGGCGATCAAGACACTTTCAGGAAGCTGTCATGTTGTCCATCTTTATTTAAAGTTCATGGTTCTATACACGTCTGTGTAGTTTATTGTTCCACATGAATAAACATTATTCATTGATTATGTTAGTTATTAACTTTAATCAAAATAATGTGTTTTCATAGTTTTAGTATCAGTGGAGCTCAGAGCTTCTGAGCTGATGGCTGATGACCTGTGTCACAGCGACACCTGGTGGACAAATACAGAACAATGTTCTACACACTCTACTTTTTGTCATGTGTCATTTCATCTACATTATATTGTCAACTAGTACCTTTAAATAATAATATTATAATCATAATAATAATAATAATAATAATAGATTATTATTATTATTTAAAAACACATTTACAAAGTGCTTCGCAGACATAAAAACAGAAAACACATTCTGTGTAATTACAAATTGAAACAAGTTAAAGCAGGACAATGGATAAAATGAGGCAATGAAATGTAATAATTCATAATTAGTCCTCTGAGGATGAACCGCTTCAGCGAGTCTGAGCTTCTCCCCACAGGAGCAGCAGCCGAGCACAGAGACGATGAGCAGGCTGGTCAGCAGAGCGTGAAGAACAGAGCAAGTTATAAATGTAATGATCATCACAGTTTGTCTTTAAGTCGTTTGTTCTGACTCGTGTCCAGGACACAGATAAATGTCCTCAGCACCAGAAGATCTGGAACCTCCTCGTGTTTCCAAGTGGACGTCTTCGTCTTCTACGTGTCCGGCTCCTCTTCTTCATCCTGAGATGTTTGTGTTCTTCCAGCTTCACGTCCGTCACGTGTTAGAAACCTCGTCCACACGTCCACTCGCTCTCTGGGAAGCTTCCACACATCGTCCTGCTGTTTCCTCTCATGGACTCACGAGGACATGTTACACACATTCTACCAGGAGGCTGCAGGAGAAGATCCAGAACATGTCCAGAGACTCTGACTCTGACATTAGTTCTCACACACAGAACCTGCAGAACATGTGAGGAACATGTGAGGAACATGTGAGGAACATCAGCTGAGATTAAAAACATCAATAGATGGACGTCATGACGGTTCCTAAAAGTGAAGCCAGATCACCTCTATCGCCCCCTGGTGTCTGGCTGCAGTATAGGTCATAACCCCTCTCCTCCATGTTAGCAGATGGGACATGGACCAGACTAAACAAATGAGAGTAGACGTTAAATAAATAATAAACAATAATTTACATGAACATGTTTGTTAGAACTCGAACAATTTACCAGTTGGAAAATGAAAATCTGGCGATTTGAGTCTTTCACAGACGTATTAGTATCAGTGTTTGTTTACTGATATAAAAACTTATTTCACTGAGTTATATTCTACGTTAAAAACTTGTTTTTATTTGTGTTTTCTTTTTCTTTTTAGATTTTTAGTTTTAACTGTGAAATATGAAACCTCATCACATTTTCTTTTCATAAATGAATACATCTGAGGAATCATTGACTCATTTCTTTCATTCCACGTTCATCTAAATAAAGTGACGAAGAAGTCGAGATACAAAAACAGTTTATTCTGAAAATCGTTATCGTCACAGACACAATAAAAACAGACTCAGCTCAGAAACACGTGATCAATAATAAAAGCAGTTTAGAGATAATTAAAAATCTACTTTACTTTTTTTCAGTAAAGTTCATTTCCTGCTGCTAAAGAAAAAAATTATTTGATATGTTTTGATCGCGTCCCTTAAAGTTCTTCATGTCCTCAGACGTCCGGGCCTTTCAGAATAAAGTGCACGAGACTGACATCATCAGGCAGAGTGAGGACTACAGCTCTGAGAGGACGGAACTACAAAGTCCAGGAAACCTGCGTCTCCTTCGTCCTCGTGTCTCTTTCAGCTGATGATGAAGACTCTGGGCGGGTCCTCTCTCATTGGAGGAAGACTCTCGATCACCATGTTGTCCATCAGGCCGTACTTATCCTCCTTTTTCCTCCGCCCTCCTTCTGTTCCTCCTCCTCCTCCACCATTGGCTGAAATCTCCTCTGCAAGTCCCTCCCCCTCCAGCGGCTGAGACAGCTGATTGGTCAGCTGCTTCATCGTCACCTGCGTTTAAAAAAGACGTCAAAGAATTAACACTAATATTTAAATATAAAACATGTAAAAACAGAATCCTGCTGCGTCTTTATGGTAATAAAATAAAATCAGACAAATGAGTCATTTGACTCAGTTTCAACTCTATTGTGCAAAAATACACACATTTTAAATAGAAAACAAAGATAAAATGATTATAATTATTATTGTCTGTGATCACGGCTCCACTAAAGCTGAAAAGAATTTGATCACTTTCACAGAACAGGAATGTGGAGGGGCGGGGTCACGACCTGCAGCTCTTTGAAGAAGTGGAGCATGGCCACGCCCACCACGATGACCACGAAGGCTCCGAGCGTCGTGACCACGTCCACGGCCGTCATGCTCGTCCACTCGTGGAAGAGGATGATGGAGGTGGACAGGACGACGGAGGTGAAGAGGACGTAGTAGACGGGGTAAACCAGCAGCGTGTTGAACGTGTCGAGAGACTTGTTCAGGTAGTTCACCTGCAGGGGGCGATGCAGACACAGGTCGATTATCAACAACGTCCTGCCTCCACTGACTCTGAAGAACAACATAAGAACCATAGGAAGGACATCACCTGTGTTACTATGGAGACGATGAGAGTGAGGAGCAGGATCCAGGTGAGAGGACTCGTGAGAACGGAAACATCATAAAACACTAAACGGACAAAGACACAGAGACAATGAACAGATTTAACATTTTAACTGGTTTTATTTATTTTTGTGAATCAAACTTTCTCCTCAGCGAAGCAGGAAGTTCTGTTCAGACTCGAACACAAACCCAGAGTTTTCAAACTGAAACGAGATCAGTTCACACAAGTCTCAGATCCAGAGGCTGGAAACTGCAGGGGCGTCACCATAGCAACAGGGATGAGTTTTAAAACGTGTCAGTGTGGGTGTGGCCTCATGTTCTGTTGTTGTAAACTATGAAATCTTGCGGGGTGATGTTCCTCATTTCTTCTTTTTTACGAACCTAAGAATTATTGATGAATTGATGATGAGACTCATTGTGAAGTTTTAGCCTCTATTTTTAAATTGGTTGTGTTCTGGCAGAAGTGGAATGAAAACAAGAAATAAGAGAAACAGTTTCCATCAGTTTCAAATCACAACTTTCACCACTTGCCGACGTGTTTGGCGTCTCACCGGTGTTGATGGCGATGGCGAGGCCCTTCACCGACGAGACCGTGAAGGCTCCGAGCAGCGAGCAGATGCTGATGTAGACGAGGATGTTGGATCGACCGAACCGAGGAGAGAAGTACAAGACGAGCACGGCACACAACAGCAACACAACTGAGACGTACACCAGGAAACCTGACACACACACACACACACACACACACACACACACAGACACACACAGACAGACACACACACACACACACAGACACACACACACACACACACACAGACACGTCAGCTTCATTAAATTAAAACGTGAATCAGACTGTAACTAAAATGACAGAAACCATCTTTGACAAACATTTATTTAACATTTGGCTTCACCCCCCCCCCCCCCCCCCCCCCCCCCCCCCCTGACAACCCCTCCCCCCCCCCCCCCTCACCAGGGTCGAGCAGCTTGTCCGTCATGTCCTGTAGTGATGTCACTTCCTGTTCCTCTGGGGCGTGCATGACCAGCAGGATGCTTCCCAACACACACAGCAGACAACCGAGCTTCCCCACTACGTTCAACACCTCCCCCAACAGGTAGGAGGACAGAACTGCACTGAAACACACACACACACACACACACACACACACACACACACACACACACACAGGCTTGTTATTGGTTCTCAGTCCGACCTCTTTTCTCAGAAGTGAAATGAGAACCGACCTGATGAGGACACTCAGAGCTCCCAGGGGAGTCACCAGCGTCGCCGGAGCGAACATGTAGGCGACGAAGTTACAGGCCTCCCCCGCTCCCACTGCAGAGGGACACACACACACACACACACACACACACACACACACACACACACACACACACACACACACACACACACACACACACACACACACACACACACACACACACACACACACACACACACACACGGTCAGGGCTGTCACATGACACAAAGGATCACGTGACAATCAACACATGAGTCTTTTGGCTTCAGGAAACTCAGTGAAAACAATAAGATGCTGAACCATCATGAGAAAGTTTACACTGGAAACCAAGATGGCTGCTCCGCTGGGTGAGCGCCTGGTTTCCACGGTGACGACGACTCCAGCTGATCGGTCAACAAACACACAGATGGTACAAAAGAATTCAGAAAATAGAATGAATGGATTCCTACTGGTTAGCAGGCCCCCCCACCAGAGCCAGTCCTTCAGGTAACCATGACCTCCATCACCTACACACACACACACACACACACACACACACACACACACACACACACACACACACACACACACACACACACACACACACACACACACACACACACACACACAGATATAAGTGATAATCGTGATTTCTTCATCTCTCTTGAACACATGGTTCAAGTCGATCACACGTCCGCTCACCTGCTCGGGTGCTTCCGGTGTCGGCCAATCGGAGCAGAGCTTTCTTCTTGAGGATGACGCTGCCGCCGATGAAGAGGGCGGACATCAGAGCCAGAGTCAGGCCGAGCCACAGGTTGTACGCACTCACATCTGCACACAAACAGGGAGTCAGTGTGTGTCCGTGAGGGTGTGTACCTGCAGTGTGTGTGTACCTGCAGTGTGTGTACCTGCAGTGTGTGTGTCCGTGAGGGTGTGTACCTGCAGTGTGTGTGTTCAACGATTTTATCAGACGTGAAAAATCCAAAGAATTTAACTAATGAGTTTTAAAGATAAATAATCAGAGCGAGGAATAATCCTGGATTTAAATCTGCATGTTCTGACATTTATTTGTATTCATTATCGTTTTTGGTATAAAAAAATGTAAATTAGACAAATGAGGCTGAAAAAACTGAAAATGTTTCAGATTAATCTTTCACCTGCAGATTCCCACCAACTGCAACTATGGTTTTATTTCAATTATTGATTAATCTGCAGATTAATTTCTTAATCAATCATTTGTTTGGTCTGGAACAACAATATGAGATACAACCCCACATCAGGGTGAATAATAGTAATAATACAAAAATTGCTGTATGATGCTTTAAATAGAAGCAGACATGTATATTTCCAATTGAACAATAAAACAGGATCAATTTATTAGATATTAAGATTGAAAAATAAAAATCTACATTGAATATTTGAGAATTTAGAAGCCAGTTAAAATGTATCAAGTGGAATAAGGACATTTGAATTATCTGTTGATTTAAATTTTTGTGAATTATTTGCTTGGAAGAGATTTTGAGAAACTTTCTCTTTTCACAAATAAATCTTTTGTCTTCGGCACAGTGAATAATAATAAAAATAACAACAACAAGAAGAAGAAAGTTGCAGCGACAGAAACGAATCTGACACCAAACTAAAGATTCATCTGAACTGGTTTGATGAGTTTGTGAACTTTTGTGTTAAAGCTCCTGTGAAATTGAATCTGCAGGAAACCAACAACAATGAGGTGTGTGTGTGTGTGTGTGTGTGTG